>PVHX01002875.1:0-56006 GCA_004024805.1 Geosciurus inauris
CCTTCTCCTGATTTAAAGATTTTGGCTAGTTCATTATATTAAAGCTAATTTTTATGAAGCCTTAGTGACTATTGTAGTTGATATCTTCAAACACCTTTCCTAGCAGGAAGCTCCCTTCCCAGCCGCTTTGTGGCTCAGGTGACCTAAGCTCCACCAATAAGATATAAACAAGTAAAACTTCAATTCAGAAACAAACAACGTTGTCATAGTCTGAATAATGGCCCCCAAAGATATCAGGCCCTAATCCCTGAAATCTGTGATTACGCAAAATGATTTATATGGCAAAAATCTTAGCGGATGTTAAGTGAATGTCACACACACAGAGGAAAAGGAAATGTGAAGACAAAACAGAGAGGAATATGAAGTTGCTGACCTGGAATATTCTAGAGACACAGCCACAGTCAATAAAAGCCAGAAGCCACCAGAAGTTGGAAAAGAAGGGACTCTCTCCTAGAGCCTCTGGAGGGAGCATAGCCCTACCAATACATTGATTTCCACCTGGTGAAACCTGATTTGGGCCTCCAGAATTATGAGAGAATACATACTGATAACTAATACAAACCTGAAGTTACCCCCACACAGAATCCATTCGGTGGTGGCAGACACATACAGCTTTCACAAAGCTGAGTGGCAGATATTCCAGGACTATTTTGTGGTTCACAGTGAGCAGTCTGTGCCCAAGTGTGTGGCCGTGGAGTGCTCTGGTTTAATTTGTGCTTTGCCTTTTTTTTGGGGGGGGGGGATGGGGGCGGTTCCAGGAATTGAACTCAGGGGCACTCAACCATTGAGCCACATCCCCAATGCTATTTTGTATTTTATTTAGAGACAGGGTCTCACTGAGTTGCTTAGTGCCTCACCATTACTGAGGCTGGATTTGAACTCGCGATCCTCCTGCCTCAGCCTCCTGGGCCACTGGGATTGCAGGCATGTGCCATCACGCCTAGCCCTTATGCCTTGCTTTTGCTGTGTAGTCTCTGATCCTCTCAACAATCCAGTGAGCTAACTAATACACTTTTTCATAAAGCATTTTTCTGCTTCAACTAGAGTGGGTTCCCATTATTACACTTCAGAATGCTGGCTAAATAATTACACTATCTAAAACACAGCAGGCCATCCTTACCTGCAGCAGATCACAGATGGGGCATCCCCTTCTCCCACATATTTATCCTTGTGAAATACAGCTTAACTGAGAAGGATGGGTAACCATGGGTGATGTCAGAAATGTATTCAATGCAATTAAAATAAATCCATCAAGTCACTGTATTCAACCAAAGTAATGATGAAACATGCCTAATCTCTGTCTTTGAGAACATAAAATGGTTACTTTAAAGACTGTAGAATATTAATGCCAGGCACATTGGCACACGCCTGTAATCCCAGCAGCTCAGGAGGCTGAGACAGGAGGATCCTAAATTCAAAGCCAGCTTCAGCAATAGCGAGGCGCTAAGCAACTCAGTGAGACCCTGTCTGTAAATAAATACAAAATAGGGCTGGGGATGTGGCTCAGTGGTGGAGTGCCCCTGAGTTCAATCCATGGTACCAAAAAAAAAAAAGACTCTAGAATTTTTTTTTTTTTTTTTTTTTGGTACCGGGGATTGAACTCAGGGGTACTCGACCAATGAGCCACATCCCCAGCCCTATTTTGTGTTTTATGTAGAGACAGGGTCTCACTGAGTTGCTTAGTGCCTCGCCATTGCTGAGGCTGGCTTTGAACTCACGATTCTCCTGTCTCAGCCTCCCTAAGTGCTAGGATTACAGGCTTGAGCCACCACGCCCAGCTTAAGACTGTAGAATATTAAAAGCAAATAATCTAGAGTTCCTATCTGCATTCTTGCCCTATGATTAATAAAAGAGCATTCTTCTCTCTAAGGCCTCACTGCTCCAAGCGTGGTCTAGGGACCTGCAGTGTTGCCCAAGAGCTTGTTATAAAGGTGGAGTCTCAGACCTTAACTGCGACCTACTGAATAAGAATCTGCATCTTAACAAGATGTTTCCATAATTTGAGTGCATATTAAATGTTGAGAAGCCCTTTAAAAGGGGACAAGGAGGAGGACTTTTACAGAGGAGATGCACTTGAATTGGGGCTTTGGTTGAACTACAGAGAAAGATAGTCCAGGCACACAAAATTCCCTGGCAAAGGCATGTAAGTGGGAAGTCCAGAATATGATCAATAATCATAAGGGTTTTTTTTATTTTTTAATTTGTTCTAATTAGTTATACATGACAGGAGAATGCATTTTGACACATTGTACACTAAAATCATAAATTTTTAAAAAAAATCCTACATATAGGAAAAATCAAAGGTAAGGTTAGGATTAGACTGTGGAGGGTTCAAGTTGGAGAGTTTCCACTTCAGCCTGAGACGATAAAGGTGAGCTGTTTTAGGAAATTTAATCTGACTGCACGTGTCAAGATGACTCACAGGACAACTAAGGTAGAGAAGCTCAGCAGGGCATAAGACAGTTGTTCACACACAAGAGCAAAGCAGTGATCTGATAGTAACAAGGAAAGGAAGGATATGAGTTACTGGGCAGTGAAAAATAAACAGAACCTGGTAACTGTTTCTTTGAGGATGTCAGGAATGGAGGAAACTGAAATACTAAAGTATGAATGTCTGTCCAAAAAGAGAAAGAAAATACTAGCAAGATGAAAGTTTGGAGTCTGAGTTAGTTAGTCTTTTTGACTTTAGAGTGTCATGTAGGGGATGTGCGTTTGGTAACATGAGATTAAACCAGCATTCAGGAGAAAGGAGAAACCTGGAAAAAGATTCAGGGTAAGTCAGCATAAACATGATACATGATACCTGAGAAACAATGAGCTTCTCAGCAGAAAGAGCATGGATGTAGGGAATACCTTTACTTGGGTGGTGGAGGGAAGAAGAAAAGGAAACTAGCCAGGGATCTTGGGAACAAACTACAGAACCTAACCTGGCTCATCTAGGCAGAAAAGAGATTTATTTATAGGGCTTGCCCACAAACAGCAAGAGTTTTGGAGAAAGAAGTTCAGAAAATTAAGAGGAAACCAAATGAAGCAGGCAGCTGTGAGTGGGATAAGCTCACGCAGGCCACAGGTGTGGGCTTTAGTGGGACTGCCACCATGGTGCTGCCTGCAGGACGCATTCACCGGGGCTGATGCAATACCGTTGGCCTGGGTGAGAGACTTAACAGTGCAGCTTCCATCTCACTCCAGAAATGTTTTCGAATAGTCCCACACAGGAGCTTCTGAATGGCAGGGCACCAGCCACATGCCAGCACCCTAGCAGGAGGAGGAGGGGTAGGGAGGAGGAAAGAGGGAGGAAGAGGAGAAGGATGAGAAGAGGGGGAGAGGGAGAAGAGAGCCAGGGCCTCCACACCTGCCCCCTGGTTCTGCCTGTCCCCCTCACCCCCCACCCTCTTCGCCCAAAACAGACACAGGAGGGGCCCCAGAAATTAACAAATATTCACTAAAGCAACCAGGAAGGAAAGGCAGCAGAGGAATTAGGAAAACAGAGAGCTATGGTCATGTGGTCACAGTGTGAGACACCACCCAGACACCAAAGAGGATGCGGGCAAACTGTTCATGGATCCACAGTGGAAGTCATGGGTCACTTTAAGAGGAAATAAAGTCAGTCCCCTGGGAGGAAGATAAAAGCCAGACTTGAGGGTGGGGGTCAGGGGTGAGAAGAGAGAGAGACACACAAAGTAAGATGACAATATGCAGGGTGCATATAAACTAATTTTTTTTTTTAATTTTTTAGTTGCAGATGGACATAATGTCTTTATTTTATTGCTTTGTATGTGGTGCTGAGAATCGAACCCAGGGCCTCACGCATGCAAGGCAAGCGTTCTACCACTGAGCTACAATCCCAGCCCCCAACTAATTTTTTTTTAAAGTGTGGAGATGCAAGGAAAGATCCTCGAGGTTGTTTAAGGACATTGGAACATATTGCAGGCCAATGGGCAGGAATTTATAAAGAAAGAGATTGAAAATTCCAAAGAAAGGAGTGAATAAGATCCTAGAGGAAGTGGGAAGGGGTGGAGATCAAGGAAGAGTGATGGTGATGGAGGCAGGTGCCCCAAGGGAGAAGGGCCACAGGAACAAGCACACCTGGGAGTGGTTCCTTTAATTCAACTTAACTACTATTTATGAAGTATTTAGCATAGGCAAGTATTATGCTGGAAATTGTGGGGTGGATGAATATGGGAAAGAGAGGTCACAATTTCAGTGAGCTGATGAACCATTAGATTAGATGACTTTCAATGTTCATTAAACCTTAAATAAATATGCTGAAATTTTAATTGGGGGGGGGTGGTAACAGGGAATTGAACTCAGAAGCACTCAATCAATGAGTCCTATCCCCAGTCCTATTTTGTACTTTATTTAGAGACGGGGTCTCATTGAGTTACTTAGAGCCTCACCTTTGCTGAGGCTGGCTTTGAACTCCGAGATCCTCCAGGTGCCTCAGTCACCCGTGCTGCTGGGATTACAGGCGTGCACCACCACACCCAACTGGAACTTTAAAATTTTTAACTGCAAGTATCAATAAGATCAAACAAGGCATGCACTGCTATGAGAGTCCAGGGAAGGTGAAGGATATGGAAACTCAGTCCAAGGACATTTTCTCTAAGCTTTTGTCATTTAAAATCCCAGGTCTTAGCTAAAGCAAAGGAACACAAAAGGAACTCCACTTGCCTCCGTGTACCTCTCTGATGTTATACTTCAACAGTCACAGAAGCCGACTCAAGGTAACCGGTAACCGGCCATTTCACTTCCATCTGGAGGTAGGCAACAATATATAGTTGTCTTGCACAGGAAGGAAGCCTCAGAGGCCAGTGAGCAGTGGGAGGTTGTTTTTTTTTTTGGTACTGGGGATTCAACTCAGGGGTACTCGACCACTGAGCCACATCCCCAGCCCTATTTTGTGTTTTATGTAGAGATAGGGTCTCACTGAGTTGCTTAGCGCCTCGCTGTTGCTGAGGCTGGCTTTGAACTTGCGATTCTCCTGTCTCAGCTTCCCAAAGTGCTGGGATTACAGGTGTGAGCCACTGTGCCAGTCTGAGCAATAGGAGTTGTGAGATACTATGTCCTAGGCTTCTTTGTTCTCTTGCTCTCTTCCCCTTATCTCTCATTCCTGCTTATGTGACTAGGCCCAGGAGATGCTCCTTGGGATGGCCAAAAAGGTGAAAAGCAGATAAATAGGGGGAAGAGCCCAGGTGCAGTGATTTGGGCAGGAAAGGGGCATAATTAACAACTCCATGTAGGTAGGGAAAAATCCCTGGGAGAGGTTACCCTAGCAACAGGTTGGAGCAGGGGCAGGTTATCCTGATAAGGTTGAAGGAGGGGCTCTGAAGGCATTCACTAATGCTCTAACTTCCCAGACAAAAATTGGCCTCCTTGATCCAACCTAACTCAATTTACCTATCTACACTGACTGCCTGTCTAATTCTTGCTTC
The DNA here is from genome assembly GCA_004024805.1 of Geosciurus inauris. Taxonomy (NCBI): domain Eukaryota; kingdom Metazoa; phylum Chordata; class Mammalia; order Rodentia; family Sciuridae; genus Geosciurus; species Geosciurus inauris. Next base: position 5,433 of record PVHX01002875.1, read on the forward strand.
ATTTCCCCTTTTGTGTTTTAGGAACTCCTTACTGCTGTAAGGAAATGGTTTGACAACTCATCTGGCTTCTTTGAGCTGAGAGGGGGCAACATGACATGGGGCAAGCAGCTTGGAGTTCCCATTTAGAAGCTGGCGCAGATCAAGGGGAAGAACAGGTTGTAAAGTCATCTTGGGGTGGGTGCTTCTATGAGAGAGAAACAAAATGACATGAGTAATACAAAATAAATGTTGCAGCATCTGGAACATGTCAATGAATATCATGAAGATGATAGAAGACAATAAATAATCTCTCGCCAGGAAGTATAAGTGCTGAGAATTTGTCCCCATAACAAGGCTGAAGAGGACAAGGCATGTAAACATATATTTAATTTTTAATGTCACAGATGTCCCTCCTCATAAGATGCAGTTAGGGCATTGATGTCATCTGATTTTGTAAAGTATCTTTTTGTTGGTATGACTTCTGTGTTTAGTAGAGATCCCTTTATTCTGGTACTTAGAGATAGATAATCATACTAGCAAACGTTAAGTCTACCTGTGTAGCTTAGGAAGATCTGTAGGCCATAAACTGACCTGTGTAGCTTAGGAAGATCTGTAGGCCATAAACTGACTAAAAACTTCTGACTGGCAGTTTCTCTTGATAGTTATCAGACATTCCTGCCTCTGAATCTCTGAATAGCCTCCAGTCTTATTTACTCTTGGGGGCTAATACAATTGTATATCTTGTTATATTTAACTATTTTTTAAATGCCCAGGAATGGCTGTGTTTTGGTTTAACTGTTTTTGCTAGGTGTTTAAGGTGAAGCAGGTCAAACTGACTTTTGTTCTCATCTATTGTTAAGAGTCACCTGAGTCCCCATGGGAGTCACTCTTGGGGAACTTGAGAACAGATTCTTAGCTCTGTTAGTGCCATTTGCACTAGGATGGGCCAAGGTCTCACTGACTATGTGGTTTGCCTTGGAAGCATAAGGGATGGCTCCCTTCTCCAGTGACCCTCCTCTTCGTAGCATGTGCACTGATTGGCTTTGCATTCTCCAGTGGTCTCATTAATCTCCCTAATCAGGAGGTTATGTGGACCAGAGTTGTAAAACTCTTTAGAGAAGTTTCCTTGCTCCCTGGATTCAGGCTGACTCAGAGGGCAAGAGCCAAATACCGGTTTTGGGGGGGATTTTTTGGTTTGTTTTTGACCTTTTGAATTTAACTTTAATTTTTAAGTCTTGATCTTAAACATCCAGCAAGCCAGTCTCACCACTCTTACTTTAAGAGTACTGGGCTTTAACTTTAATGTCTGTCCTTAAATTAACCTGGGTTGTGTGTTCTTGAAGCAGTACTTCTGCAAAACATTAACAGGCATCAGTCATTGACTCTATAAGGAGAAGACAAAATGAAATTAACAAAAGTAAAAACATTTAGTTTGTATAATAGCTATCTTGAATTTTGGCTGAGTTTCTTAAAGAAAAATCTAGACTCTAACATAGTACAATACTCCAAAATAACAGTTGTTGTTTAACCACAGTTGTATAAACCTTAATTTCTTTGAGATTAGTTGCTCTAAAGTGTAAAATTTTTTTAAAAATAGTTTTTTAGTTGTGGACAGGTCTTTATTTTATTCATTTATTATTCATATGTGGTGCTGAGGATCAAACCCAGTGCCTCACACATGCTAGGCAAGCACTCTACCACTGAGCTACAGCCCCAGCCCTAAAGTGTAAAATTGAATAGACACCATGATAGTAAATTAATGTTAGGAAATCCTTATCATTTTAACACATAGATTAAACTTTGGCTTTTATCAATACATTAATATTTGACCTTAGGGAAAAACCTCAAATAGTTTTGACTGTTCCAAAAATATATGTTTGTGTGTACATATAAAACCAACTTATATATATATATGTAAGTTTATATACATATAAAACCAATTTATTACCTACAAAGTTGAAATTTGTTCTTTACTTACACAGACATTCTTTATCACTGACCCAAACCTTCTTGTTCATTTCATCACACAAAGACTTTCTTACCCAGAAACACTTTCTTTTCCTTCTATTAAATATACCTAAAACCTTCTAATTTCTCTTTCCCATCTGTCAACTCCTTCTTCTGTTCACATTGTGAAATAATCCTTGTAAATTTCTGGATCTAAACAAATTATTTCACTTTAATGAGAAGAAATACTCTGTTATTTACAGTACTCTAATTGAAACATAAACTTTTTTGGCCTTCATATATAGAAATCTTCTATAAACCTTTGTATATAGAATCACATCTGTTTACCATTTCACAAAAACACAATGTTCAAGTATATAGAATTATACCTGTTGGTACTTTAAACTTAACCTTGTTTTTTGTGGTGACAAAGCCATTTTAAATCCTTTTTTAAAAAATTTTATTTACCAATCTATGAAAACACCAATAATGTTTAAGTATGTTACCTCATAGCATTTATGTTATATTTAACAGCATTTTAACTTTGTAAATTAATCAGGTGAACATATTTATGATTAATCCCATACATGTCAAATCTAATTTACTTATTTTTATTGTAAAATCCAAGATACCAGACAAGTGTATTAAACAGTACTAGTCATCTCTCCTTTGTTGAAGGAAAGTCCTAGAAACAAAGTCCTAGACATTTTATAGGCATCAACATTTTAGTTTTTTGAACACCTAGAGACTTGTGAGTTAATTTTAAAAGGATCTTTACTTTTATTTGTTTACCCAATCTAAATTGAACCTTCTTAAATCATGTGAATTAAAGGTATTTGGATCGAATTTTAGATTTTAATTTATGATTACTCACTTTGCCAATTTTCATATCATGTACATGATATATGGACATATGCAAATATAGACATAGCAACACATAACACAAGTGTGCATACATAACCCAATAGCAAAGGCCTTGTAGCTTCTTGCAGGTGAATTTCCATTGCAATGTTACAGATATTTTAAAAAACTCCATGATTGAATAAAAATAGGACTGACCAGAAAAACATTAACCTGGATGTGTAGGATTATAACCATGAGCTCAAAAATATATAGAACTTAAGAAAAAGCAAGAGTCCTAGAAAAAAATGACATGGCCAGTAACTATTTTAGTAAAAGTTCCATACAGTTTTGGTTAAGGCTAGCCAAATAAAAGATACTCCCTCCCAAAATTGGGTCTCAGACTGGTCTCCTATTGAGCCTGCAGGCTTCTTCCATTTACATTTTTTTTTTTTTAATATATTTTTTTTTTTAGTTGTAGATGGACACAATGTCTTTATTTTATTGCTTTGTATGTGGTGCTGAGGATCGAACCCAGGGCCTCACGCATGCGAGGCAAGCGCTCTACCGCTGAGCTACAATCCCAGCCCTCCATTTACATTTTAATGTAAGTCCTGGCTGAAATCCTAGAGGAGCTGGGGGGAACCTGTTCTGAGCAGAAAACCTCATGCCTAAGGCATTTTAAACATTTTTTTTCTCTCTAGTTGGTAATCAGACAATTTTTGGATGAAAATTATGATACTTTATTTTCCATTACTTTTGAGAACAAAGCTACTGTTAAGCTCCTTACTGAGATAAACTATTGGTTGTTAAGCTGGTCCATTCTTTCCTGTGACCATTCTTAGAGTTATTCCTCCTCTCTCAGTGACAAACAGGTTAAATCTTGCTCCATAGATAAATTGAGGACAGGGGCTCAAAATCAGGCTCATTTTAATGTCTTAAAGGATTTCAAAGCCTGCTTATAACTCAGAGAGGAGTAAACTTTTAATAAGCTGTTCAGATGTCCCTAAGAGGTCTAGGGTAAGAGGTGAGAACAGAAAAGCTGGCCTTTCTATCCAAGAGGAAACAGACCTCTTGCCTCCCTACAGAGAAGCAGGAGAAGCATACCTGGAGCTCATGTGGTGACTGGAGTTACAGGAGCCAATAAAGTTGACTTAGGGCTCTATTGGGCCTGTGTGGAGGAATTTGGCCTTCTTTTTCCACCCAGGAAGCTTATTCCTCCTGGGACCAAGACTAGGGCTTCAATCTTTTCCTGTCTTTACATTCTTCCTTTCCTTTTCTCCTGATCTCTATTATGAAAAAATGGAAGTTGTAAGCTGCAGGATGTCACCTAAGGATTGATCAGGGACATATGCCAATTTTTGTAATTTGTTCTGAATGTCTGCAGCCAACTGAATGATAATTTATACTTTAAAAGTGGGTGGCCAGGGCTGGGGTTGTAGCTCAGCAATAGAGTGTTTGGCTCGCATGCGTGAGGCCCTCGGTTCGATCCTCAGGAGCACATACAAAGCAATAAAATAAAGACAATGTGTCCATCTACAACTAAAAAAAATTTTTTTTTAAAAAGTGGATGGCCTTCTGTGGACTCGGTATCTAGGTTGGTATGTTTTTATTGTCTTCCTGAGTCTTTCCATAAAAATAGCAAGACTTTCCTTAAGGCCTTCTATAATTTTCCAGGCATCCTTCTCATCATTTGGATCCCAGTTAGGATCATTTTCTGGGAATCACCTGTGCACCAGATGGATAATTGAGTTTGCTTCTAGTTTGTGTTGCTGGGGCACAGGCAAGATGTAGTTTACCCCAAATTGTTTCCCATACATGTCACTAAGGGAGAAAGGGACATGTACCTGGACAGCTCCCTCCAACCCAGCTACTTCATGAAGGGGAAGCAGAGGTGTGGGCTGGTAGAGGAGGTTGCATGAGAGCAAGTAGTGGATGGACAGAAAGTAGGTGAGGGAGGTCTTGGAGGAGTTGGAGCAGAAGGTGGAGAACGATAGGGAGGGCGTTCATCAGTGGGGTCAAAGTCTGGGATTTCAGGAGGGTCCTGAGGTCAAGAAGAGAGGGTTTTAAAAGCTAGCAGAACCTGGGTGGAGAACAGGAAGAGCAGAGGGACAGTTTGGAACAAAGGAAGGAGAAGGCCTGAACTAGGGGATCTCTTTCCATTTCTCAGAGCACTCACAAAAGTTAAAAAGATCCTTTAAAATGTTGGGATCTAGAGTGCTGGTAAGCAGCCATTTAGAATCATTGTCTAAGGTATAGAGGGGCCAAATTTGGTTGCAGAGACTAATTAGTTTCTGTACCTTCAAGTCAGGAGTAAGGCAAAGTGAGTCTAAATTGGCTAAAAGGCAAGCGGATATCTGATGGGATGGCAGAGGTGGCCACACCCATGGCAAGAGAGAGAGTGAGTCAGTAGGGAGAAGCAGAGGTCTCCCTCTGTGCTTCTTTTACCAAATGAGAAAGAGCTAACCACTGTGGGAGTCGTCACTGCCTTAGGATGGTAGCTGGGCTTATGGCCCATAGGGATTCTTGGTGCCTGGCACCAGGGCTTTGAACCAAAAGAGTAACCAAGACCTGAAGAGAGACCTCTTGCTAGGAGTGAGACTTTCCAAGACTGTGGGCTTGGGCAATGGTGGGATCAACCATAGCTCTGAAAGCCTTGGTTGGAGGTGCCCCTCACCAAATGGGAACCCCACTTTCAACGGTCACTTCCTGGGACCTGCAGGTCATTTGAGTCAACTGAAGGCAGGGAACTTACCTGAATCAGGAGAACTTACCCGAATCAGCTGGTGGTGGATGAGAAGTCAAACGCTTGGTGAAATGGAAGGTGAGTTCATGGAGAGGGTGGGCTTAGGACTGTGAAAGGGATTCCAAAGCAGCTCAGATCCCTAAAGGGAGAGCAATAATCAATGGGGGAGCCCATCCGAGTCACGGCACCAATGAAAGAACACTCGCAAAGTCCATGCAGAGTTCAAAGAGCACACCACATGCTGGAATCTCACACGAGAGATTTATTGTCAGTAGCAAGGAGCAAACTGACAAGGCTGTCCCTCCAAGGACAGCAATTGCGTGTCGGCACTCACAGAACAGCTTTATAGCCCACAGGAAGAATTCCACCTGCATGCCTGAGGGTTGCGACAAGGGCTGAGATGGAGTTGGCCTTTTAGCAATTACATGTCTTATGGTAAGCTGAACAGCCTAGCCTCAGGATTGAAACTTAGGGGATTCTGGATAAAATGGCTCCTGACCTAAAATGGCAGATCTGATGCCAATATCCTGTCCCAAAGGCTATGATTCTGTCCATGAGCAGGAACAGAAGGCTTCCTTTTTTGGGAGGGGGGTTACCGGAGATTGAACTCAGGTACTCAACCACTGAACTACATCCCCAGCCCTATTTTGTGTTTTTTTTAGAGACAGGGTCTCACTGAGTTGCTTAGCACCTCGCCATTGCTGAGGCTGGGTTTGAACTTGCAATTCTCCTGTCTCAGCCTCCCAAAGTACTGGGATTACAGGTGTGCACCAACACAACTAGCTAACAGGGAGCTTTTAAAGAGGTGATTCAAAGGCTACATTCCATGTGTTCTCTGTCTAGAATTGTAATTCACTTGTTAATTTGGGAGACAGTCATTTCTGAGATGTTTTAGTACCATCCCCAAAGCCTGGATTACTTGTTCCTATGATGGGTGTGTAATCAGGGACAGATAACTCTGCCTAGGATGGAGAAGAAAGGTAATCCTGTTTCCCCTGAGATTAGAGAGGAGTGGGGACAGGAAGAGAAGAAAACATGTCCATTTTAGAAATAAGTTGCGGAGGCAAAGCAGCAAGACCTATATTCAAAGAATAAAGTGGACCACTGTTACACACCTGTGCTATTAAAGAGAGCTTTTTAAAATAATTTTATTTATTTATTTATTCTACTTAGGTATACATGATAGCAGAATGCATTTTGATTCATTGTACACAGATGGAGCACAACTTTTCATTTCTCTGGTTGTATGTGATGTAGAATCACAACATACATGCAGTCATACATAAAGCTAGGGCTATAATGTCCATCATATTCCACCATCTTTACCGTCCCCCTGCCCCCTCCCCCCTCCCACCCCTATGACCAAATCTCCTCCATTCTTCTCATGTCCTCCCCCATATTTTGGATCAGCATCCACTTATCAGAGAGAACATTTGGCATTTGGTTTTTGGGGATTGGCTTATTTCTCTTAGCATGATATTCTCCAACTCCATCCATTTACCCGCAAATGCCATAATTCTATTCTCTTTTATTGCTGAGTAATATTCCATTGTGTATATATACCACAGTTTCTTTATCCATTCATCTATTGAAGGGCATCTAGGTTGGTTCCACAGTTTAGCTATTGTGAATTGTGCTGCTATAAACATTGAAGTGGCTGCATAACTATAGCATGCTGTTTTTAAGTCTTTTGGATATAGACCAAGGAGTGGGATACCTGGCTCAAATGGCAGTTCCATTCCAAGTTTTCTAAGGAATCTCCATACTGCTTTCCAAATTGGTTGTACCAATTTGCAGTCCCACCAGCAATGTATGAGTGTGCCTTTTCCCCCACAACTTCGCCAACACTTATTGTTGTTTGTATTCTTGATAACTGCCATTCTGACTGGTGTGAGATGAAATCTTAGAGTAGTTTTGATTTGCATTTCTCTAATTGCTAGAGATGTTGAACATTTCTTCATATGTCTGTTGATGGATTGTATATCTTCTTCTGTGAAGTTTCTGTTCAGCCCCTTGGCCCATTTATTGATTGGGTTGTTTGTTTTTTTGGTGTTAAGTTTTTTGAGTTCTTTATATATCCTGGAGATCAATGCTCTATCAGATGTGCATGTGGCAAAGATTTGTTCCCAGAATGCCGACTCTCTGTTCACTTCATTGTTTCTTTTGCTGAGAAGAAGCTTTTTAGTTTGAATCCATCCCATTTATTGATTCTTGATTTTACTTCTTGTGCTATAAGAGTCTTGTTAAGGAAGTAAGGTCCTAATCCGACATGATGAAGATTTGGGCCTATTTTTGTTTCTATTAGGCGTTGGGTCTATGGTCTGATTCCCAGGTCCTTGATCCACTTAAAGAAAGCTTTCTTCTGAAATACATTGAGAATCCCATGGCCATAAATTCTAATGTCACAATGACCTCTGTTAGTCCCACTGATCTTGCTTTTTGGACATATTTCTGAATGGACTCCCTTTGTTTCCACTTGGTTATTCTCAAGGTTAGTAAATCTGTTGTTATTCTATAAATTACTTGGTTGTTCATTAAACACAATTCAAAGAAACCCTGTAACCCTGCCATATTACTGGTTCACACTTCACTGCTCATTACTAAGTACTATCTAACACTTGTGTTGCTAACACTTGTGTCGCTTAAATATTCCAACTGCTACAGATGTGATCATCCTGACCAATACCCATGTGATCCTGGGAAAGCTCATAATCCAGCTTAACTGAAGAATTGGAGGGATATGTTATCCAAGGTTATCATACAAAAATAAAACTCTCTAAGTATGTCAAATAAAGAGGGATTTAATATAGGAAAATAGAGGATTACACAGTCTCTAGAATGTATAGGGCACAAAGGTCAGGGAAGCTTCCACTGGAATTCAAGAAATTTAGAGATGTATGGTTTACAGAAACCACTACTGAGGATCTCTGCTCCCTGAAGCACCAAAGTGTCTAGGACATGCTTCACCAGATATCTACCATCTGCCAATGCTCACATTTGCCCACAGGTGCAGCTGAAGAAAAATGGCTTCTCTCCTATCTTACAAATTTCATGAGTGCCCCTCATTGGAGAATTCTAAACCAAAACTCTGCTGACAAGGGGATCTGAGAAATATAATTTTCCAATTTACAGTCCTGCCATGAAAGGGAGAGATTAGAAGGATGCTCATGGGATGATGGGGGAATAACTGGTCCTTTCTGAAGTTTCAAATGCCTGGATCCAGCTCTGCTCTCCTACAACTTCCTTGCTCTCCTATTCCCCCTACATTGGCCAAACCAAGACTTCATTGAGACTTCTAGGACTTTGGTAATCTCGATTTTCTTCAGTTTTTCTCCACCTTTCTCACATCTTCAACTCCCTTACCTCCTATCCTCCAACCATGGCCTCTGTAGACCATGTAAAATCCCAACATTGCATCTATTCTCCTATTTGGTTCTGAGGTCCAGGCAGGCATGACTGGGCAAAGAAATCCTACATCATGCAGATTTGTGTCAGTAGTAGTTTAGAGCTTCTCAGGTCCCAACAGAGCTACAACTCACACTCCCACAGCTCCTGTTTAAGACTTAATAAGACTCCTATCAACCTGACTCCCCCATCTCCTCACCAGCCCACACACACAACAAGCAATGGCTTGTCTCCTGCTCTACACAGAAAATACATAACAGAGACCTGGACTTCCTTCCTCCTCCCCACATAAAACCTACATAGTTACCTGTAGCTATTTCTAGTCCCACTGCTCTCCTATGCCAAGTGGAGGAGGCAGCCTCCTTCAGCTTAAGGCAAAACTTCCTGATCCTCGGGTTTTCTTATCAGCCATCAGCTCTCTTTCCTAACTGCCTCAAAAACTCTCTTTTACATATACATGTGTATATAGTTTAGTTGTCAATGGACCTTTATTTAATTAATTAATTTATATATATGCAGTGCTGAGAATTGAACCCAGAGCCTCACACATGCCAGGCAAGTGCTCTACCACTGAACCGCAACCCAGCCCCTCAAATTCTCTTTCTTGCCTCATTGCCTTCACCTGTAACAGTGTTTAATTCTTAAACATCTTTTATAAAAATTCTTACAAAAGAGCAGGCCAAGAAAGGTCCCTCTTTAACCTTACACTCACCCATTTCCCTTTTGTTCTGCCGTCCTCCATAGGTCAGCTGCCTGACACCTGTAAGAGCAGATGTCCACACTCATTCCCAGATCCACTGACCAACCACACACTGGGAGCACTAGTATACTTTTTAATGGATTAGCTTTTGAGATGGTCTGGCCAGGTTCACATTCTGCTAGAAGCTTGTTCTTAGCTGTGTGACATAGCACAAGTCACTAAGACTCTGTAAGTCTCTGATTATTATCTTAAATTGGAAATAATCATAACTTCTCAGAGTGTGTATAGAGTCCTTAGAACAGTGTTTGGTATGTACTAAGTGTACATTAATGCTACCTGTTCTTATTTATTCCTGAACCTTTACCATCTTCTGGCCCTCTTCCACTGTTAACACTGCCCCCAAGGCCTTCAGTGATTTCCTAGTTGTTAAAAGTGATAACATTTTTTCACTTTTTAAAATAATATTTCATTTAATATCTTCAAGGTTGACTCTACCCTCTTGAACCCAGTCTCCAAAGTGTGGCACACAAGATGATTCATTTGGGTTTGAGAAGAAAGTATCATGACCTCTACTGAGTATAGGTGCACCACTATTTTATGCATCACTAAGAAGGAAAAACACTGCACATTAAAGGTGGCAGAGCTTTCTTATAACATTTAAGAGTTCAGTTAATATTTGATACAAGAATTCTTTTCAATTTATTTAAACTTATAAATGTATTTAAACTTCCAAATAATGATAGTATGATAAATTGTGACTAGTTCATGTGTGTGTGGACACTGATGATGTCATTACAGCTCCTTGATTGAAATGGGGCCAGGTGCGGTGGTGCACGCCTGTAATCCCAGCACTTTGGGAGGCTGAGACAGGAGAGTCATGAGTTCAAAGCCAGACGCAGCAATGGTGAGGCACCAAGCAAATCAGTGAGACCCTATCTCTACATAAAACACAAAATAGGGCTGGGGATGTGGCTCAGTGGTTGAGTGCCCTGAGTTCAATCCCCGGTACCAAAAAATAAATAAATAAATAAATATATATATATATATATATATATATATATATATACATACATATACATATACACACACATACATACACACACATACATACATATATACATACACACACAAATATATATATTATATATATGATATATATGTAAATATATAATATATATATATATCTGTGTATAGATATATATAATATATTGAAATGGGGAAGATATGCATCTTTACATAAGTAAAATATTTAGATTTTGCTAAAAATTTACTAATATTTACTATACTGTTAGTTAGCTTTTCATTGCTATGAACAAAACATCTGACAAGAACAATTTAGAGGAAAAATATTTATTTTGGCTTCCAATCTCAGAGTACTGTCCATAGTCAGTTGACTCCATTGCTCAGGGCCCAAGGTGAGGCAGAAGATCATGGTGATAGGGTGTGGCTGAGAAGCACAGTTCCTCCATGGTGGCCAGGAAACAGAGAGAGAGAGAGAGGGAAGGAGGAACCTAAGGAATAAGATAAGATCCCTAACCTCGCCACACCTGCTTAGGGTTACCGACCAGTACTTTAATCCTTTCAAATTATTAATCCATCAAATGGATTAATATGCTAATTAGGTTACAGATCTCATAATTTAATCATTTCATCTCTGAACATTTTTTCATTAACATAGGAGCTTTTGGGGGCACCTCATATTCAAACTATAACATATATGGATTGAAATATGCATATTATTCATAAATAAATATGCATATATGGATATGGCTTAAAAAAACTATACAGATTGGCTACATAATTAAAAAGGATTGGAGGGGCTGAGGTTGTGGCTCAGTGGTAGAGTGCTTAACATGCGTGTGGCACTGGGTTCAATCCTCAGCACCACATAAAAATAAAATAATGAGGGGCTGGGGTTGTGGCTCAGCGGTAGAGTGCTTGCCTTGTATGTGTGAGGCACTGGGTTTGATCCTCAGCACCACATAAAATAAATAAAGGTATTGGGTTCATCTATGACTAAATAAAATATTTCAAAAAAATAAAAATAAAATAAAATAATGATATTCTGTCCACCTACAATTAAAAAATAAATATTTAAAAAAAAAAAAAAAAGGATTGGAGACCCTGATTTGAACAATCTCCTTATAAATAATCGTCTCTCGTGGTTTTCCTCTTCCACTCTGACCTATTCTTTTTCTTGGCTGCCTTCATGCCTCCTCTTTGTTTTTCCTTTCTCTGACTTGCTAATATTCCCCAAATTCCTCAATGTCTGGATGAGCTGGTCACTTCATTGCCTCTACGCTGATAAGGTTTAAATCTCTGTCTCCAAGGTAGATCTCTCCTGAGTTCCAGACTGAAAAGATGAGTGATTGGTTTGCACATCTATACAATGGGTACATCAAATTCATCATATCTAAAAAAATGAATTGATCTCCCCTTAACTCTTCTCCTCCTTCTGAATCCCTTATTGTAGCAAATGGTGTTACCACCCACCAGTTGCCCAGTTCAGAAGCCTGGAATTTTTCACCTCCCACTTTACTTCCAGATATTGTAATACTTTCCAGTAGCTCTAGAATGTCACCTGCTCTTCTTCTCCACTGTTACTGTCCTAATTTAGGCCCTGGCTGGAACCTAAAATATGTTATGCTAAAGGCCAATAGCTCCATCTACAATGTAAAATTTAAATGAAAAATAATTTGCATCATTAGTTTCTCATGCTAGAGTTACCAAGATCATCAAAATGGCCCAAAACAAAGACATCTGCTGTTAGAGAATATGTGCCAGAACTCAACACAATATTGTTTTAAGCCTATAATTACCTGGGATGCTGCATTGATTTTTTTTATCCTATAATTTGGTGTCTGGTGACTTAAGTATCTGGCTGTTAGAGAAAATCCCATTACTATTTGGCAAATGGTTTCAGACTAGATTGATTAGCCATGAAATGAATGCAAGTGATTTGCACAGTTTAAATATGCACTTAATAGTTTAAATATGAGATGACATTGACAACTTTCCAAATAGTGCTGATATTCCAATAAAGCAATTTACTAACTTACATCAGTTTAATCCTTACATATTACTATTTTATCATTCCATTTTTTCCACTATACTTCAATAATTTTCCGTTTTTATCTTGACAGTATTTCTAAATTCATTATGACACCTTCCAGGGAAAATAGATTATGGTAAATACAAGTTAAGCTATAATGACCATCAAGAGATTACGGACTTTATTCTCCTCTTTAATATATACCATTTAAATAGAGACAACAAGTTTAACTAGAAGGTCTAAGAAAAGCCCTGAGCACAGTATGTAATTTGAAAAGAAATTCAAAGAATCTCAATTGTACAGGGATGGATAATCATTAAGATGACAAGTTTTTTCTAATGAGAGGATCTAATTTTACCATACATAACAATCATATCCCTAGCTCTTTCAATAGCATCTCCCCTGTCCCACTGTTACTGGCCTAGTTAACATGCTCATCAGTTTTTACCTAACAGCTGTTAAGACTTTCCTCATAGCTCTGTTTTACCAACTTTAAATTTATCCTCAACTGCCAGAGTCATCTTTTCATCTTTTCAATGACCTTCAATGGTCTGAGAGTGCAGAAGATGAAGTCCAAGTTTCTTCATGCTGCACATGGAACCTTCCTAGCTGTGGCTTCACCTCACCATCCAGCATTACCTGTGGCCGCACCTGATCAGACAAACCTTGCCCCACTACCAGGTTCTGATCCACTTACAGCTCTCAAATGCACTCCACTGTGTCACATCTTCATGACACTGTATATTGTAACTAGAAGGGCTTTTATGGCCTTCCTCATCCCCTGTGGAATATACTACCCCGTGGCCTCCTACCCTGGAAAATCTTCTGTGACTTACCGAAGCAAAATTAACCATGACTTCCATTAAGCTGTGACCCTGGATTTAACCGTCGTAATTGTTGCAATGAATACTACCAAACCACAAACGTTTGTTCACGTGTATTATGGTTTAGATGTGGTGTCCCCCAAAAGCTCATGTGTGAGACAATGCAAGAAGGTTCAGAGGAAGCCAGGCATGGTGGCTCAAGCCTGTAATCCCAGCACTTAGGGAGGCTGAGACAGGAGAATCACGAGTTCAAAGCCAGCCTCAGCAACAGCAAGGAGCTAAGCAACTCAGACAGACCCTGTCTCTACATAAAACACAAAATAGGGCTGGGGAGGTGGCTCAGTGGTCGAGTGCCCTGAGTTCAATCCCCGGTACCAAAAAAAAGAAGGTTCAGAGGAGAAATGATTGGTTTGTAAGAGTCTTAACCCAATCAGTGAAATTAACCCACTAACAGGGATTAACTGAGTAGTACTGAAGTGGTAGGGTGTGGCTGGAGAAGATGAGAATTGGGGCATGGCTTAAGGGTCTATATTTGTATCTGGAGAGTGGAGTCCCTCCCAGCTTTCTGATTATATTGGGAGCTGTTTCCCTCTGCCACACTATTCCACTATGATGTTCTGCCTCACTTTGAGCCCCAAGGAATGGAGTGGCCTTCTATAGATTGAGATTTCTGAAACTGTGAGCCCCTGAATAAACATTTTCTCCTCTACAATTGTGCTGGTTGGGTCCTTTAGTCACAGCAGTGAAAATACTGACTACAAAAACATGTTTTAGGGCTGGGATTGTAGCTCAGCGGTAGAGCGCTTGCCTCGCATGCGTGAGGGCCTGAGTTCGATCCTCAGCACCACATACAAAGCAATAAAATAAAGACATTGTGTCCATCAACAACTAAAAAAAATTTTTAAAAAACCATGTTTTATTGTCTTTTAGCCTCAGAGCTACTTGAAGAAAGAGACCATACCTTGTTCATTTCTTTTATCTCCAATACCAACTTAATATGTATTATGCACTAGAACAACTTTAGGTACTGATCTAAGTGCTTCCTTCATTTAATTCTCAAAATAACATTATGTACTGGGTATTACTATTAGCTCCATTTTTATATAAGAAAAGCAAGGCACAGAGTACTTACTCCATAAATATTAAGGAATATTGTTACTTTTTAAAAATATTAATGTCATCATATCATCATTACTCCTGAGAAATCCCAGATACTGTTACAACTGGAAGTTGATATCCTAGTGCATGTAAGGTGTAGCTAAAGATATAAATATAGTTCGCTGGTTTATGAGGAGCTACATTATCTGCCATTCAGAAACTCTGCATATAGTGGGCTTCAAGATTAATTGTTTTGTTTTTATTTTTGTTTTCATATGCTACTGTACTAGCTTTGAAAATTATTTTCTCCTTCCCCAATCTCATCTACACCTAACCATTGTCTACATGGATGATTAATACTAGTCCTATTGTACATTTTCTTAATATGTCAGATATAGAAGGTTCCTAGACCTGGGGACAGAAGGCCCACCTCCATACCACTATGTGGGCAGTTCTTGTGCTAATTTAATGTTTATCTGATTTAAGTCCTCTCTCTAGCAAATCCCTACTGAGACATATTTGAGATTTATCCTAGACTGTAAGAAAGAGTTATTCTCTGGAACAACTTTTGTAATTCTTTAGCTACGTCATCATGCACGAGCACATGAACTTAAACAGGTTGTTAACTGGTGTGGGTTCTTTCCAGAAAACATTTTCAGTTTAATAGCTCTAATATGCTGAACAGAAATGCATAATAAATGGAGGACATGGAGCTGGGTGGAAGAAGAGAGGCTGAGGTACTGGTAGTCCAAGAATTGGTGCCAAATCACAAAGTGTGCAGGCAGCTACCTACTGCACACCATGAAGTTGGCTCTGCCAGTGAGGGTGAGAAAGTGTAACCAATACCTTCAGTTTCTACACTAATTCACAATGTGACCCATATAGAAAACCACAGAAAGCTGAACTCAGTAACAATCCCGTCAGTACTCTCAAGTGGAATCCATACCTCATAAATAGGTAGAGAGAAATTTCAAAAAAGCAGAATAAATAGTTAAACACAAAAATTTGACCATCTTGTTCTTAGGGAAGAGTCATGCCTGTTGTCCGTCATTCAATCACTACAAAAGGCAGTGAAAAAATAAAGTCCACTTCCCAAGGGAAGGAGAGAATGCAGGTGAGTAAAACCTGGGTGCACAAGTGCACACACATGTATACATTTTCACTTATATTCTTTTCAATTCCCTCCTCTTCTTGCTCTTAGACTCTCCTGCCTGATGATTTTTTGGGGGGAGGGGTACTGGGAATTGAACTCAGAGGCACTTGACCACTGAGCCACATCCCCAGCCCTATTTTGTATTTTATTTAGATAAAAGGTCTCACTAAGTTGCTTAGCGCCTTGCCATCGCTGAGGCTGGCTTTGAACTCAACATCCTCCTGCCTCAGTCTCTGGAGCTGCCGGGATTATAGGTGTGCTTCAACGTGCCTGGCTCTGCCTCATGAAATTTTTTTTTTGTACTGGGGATTGAACTCAGGGGTACTCCACCACTGAGCCACATCCCCAGCCCTATTTTAGGTTTTATTTAGAGACAGGGTCTCAATGGGTTGTTTAGCGCCTCGCCATTGCTGAGGCTGGCTTTGACCTCATGATTCTCCTGTCTCAGCCTCCCAAAGTGCTGGGATTACAAGCATGCACCACCGTACCTGGCTTACCTCATAAATTTTTGGTAGCTCTTTTTGTATCTCATATTCAGAATACCCAAGAGAATGAGATTCATTTCACTAATCACTAGTACTAGCATCATCTCATGTGAGGCCTGTAGAATCTAATAGTAGGGCTCCATGCAGATCCCCTGTGATGGTTGTGATGTATGTGCCCTTTACTTACGGTGCACTTTCACTCTTAGTATCTAGCATCTTCGTTTCATTGTTGGAGGGCTGCCCTCAGGTTGCATGAGGCCAGCTCTTATTGCATATTCAGAGAGGAGACAGGGTCTGGGAATTAATATCCCTCAGGTTCAACCCTTAGCCAATGACTGAAAAATATGGAAGTATAAACACCCCAGCTCCCTCACCCCTGCTGGGATTGTCTTGTGATGTAACCCATTTGTCTCTAGGTCCATTTTTCCAGAATTGAGGCGAAGTTATCTTCTGTGGAATTTCCCTTAATATTCCACACTTGTTTTTCTTACTTCTCTTCCTCATCCCAAGTCCCCTCTCCCCGCACTACGCTACTAGTTTGTTTCTAGGAATACTTCCTACCTCAAAAGTGCTATAACAGCAATACAAACTCCCTGGATTTTATTTGCAAATTTTCTTCACCGGGGCACTGTCCCACAAATCTTCATCCCATTTCCTGCTTCTAGAGACCCCATCTCAGAAAAGGCCATTGACACTTCTGCTAAGCCACTTAGAAACTGGCTGTCACTGAGGCAGGGACCCATCCATGATCTGAACAGCTGTGACCAGAGTTGCAGGGTACTATAGAACTGTGCGTGGTAATGTGGGCATACCCATTATCAGGGGCTTTGGCTATGAGTCATGTCAGCCTCTTGGAGTATGAGAAACACAAGCCAAAAACCAGAGATCTCTCCAGAAAATGCATTCATATCCGTTTGGGTAATTAATGCCTGCTGGGCATAAATTTGACAAAGGATAGCAAGTACTGACTTTGAACCATGTATGTCAAGTTGAAGAAACAAAAGTGCTCTCTGTACTCCAAATGGGAATGACAGCATGTCATTTAATATCATGAAACAGTACCTTAAAATAGGAAAGACAATGATATAAGAAGCAAATCCTGAAGTACATCTTCAGTATTGAGAACACACGTGTATATAGATATGTGCATGATTGTGCACCCCACCACACACACACACACACACACACACACACACACACACATCCCAAATCAACCCTTCTCACCCAGAGCAATGTGAGGTTGAGCCACATTTAAGAACTTTATCAATATCTCCTTAGTTTTCCAGTAACTCACAGAAGTCTGACCACCCATAAAGCAAAAACCTATTACAACTATTTATATGGCAGCAAGGGTACACCTTTATTTATGGTTGTATTCTGTTTTTAATTTTTTAATTGTTAGATATCTATCTTCTGTTCTGCAAATTGCATAAAGTAGCCTGGTAGGTGATTTATAGATTAAGTTATTTTGCCATAAGAAAAATAAAACACTTTAAACTCAATAACTACTTAACTCACACGCAAATGTCATAATACACTAGTAATGATATAAATAGCCAAATAATGAGTGAAGTTACACAACATACCAGGAGTCTTTGAAGAAACTGAGGACAGAAATATCCATAAAGATTCTACCCAAATTCACTGATGATGACCTCACATAGCACAGTGATCCAAACCCAATGTCCAGAAAAGAAAACCCTGTATCTTACATGCAAGAAGTGAAGGTTTTCATTTTTATCCTTACATTATCACTCATTGTTGCCTAACAGTATCTTTTCCTTGCGTTAAAAGGAATTGTAGCCAGACGTGATGGCACACGCCTAAAATCCCAGCACTTTGGGAGGCTGAGACAGGAGAATTGCAAGTTCAAAGCCAGCCTCAGCAATGGTGAGGCACTAAGCAACTCATTGAGACCCTGTATCTAAATAAAACACAAAATAGGGCTGGGTATGTGGCTCAGTAGTCAAGTATCCCTGAATTCAATCCCTGGTACCAAAAAAAAAAAAAGGAATCGTGCCAGAGAGTAGAGAATAAAAGCTTAAGACTTAATACCAGCTGCCATGGAATGATAAGCATGCACATAATCATATTACAAAGGAAAACCCATCATGCACCCTCATTCTAACTGCTGGAAGCAAGGTTGGCTTCATGGAAGACATCTATTAGAACTAACCTTCAGGGAACCATACGATTTCCATGGTATGGAAAGAAAGCCTGGAAGAGGATACCCTAAGGACTTATTCTGGCCATTACCATTTTTATGCTACCACAGGTTAAAGTTATCTCTGCAAGTCTTAGCATCTTTCTTTTTCAGAGGTCTCATTCAACCATTTTTTAAGAAGAGAAGCAGGAAGTCTGATCGTATCTTTTTCTTACAAAAGGAAGTAATTACTTAATTTCTAAAAAGTCTCTTCAAGCTCTGTTACCACTTCTACCTAAAATTCAGACCTTGGCAAGGGTCCTGATTGATTTCTGTATCTGCACTTTCCAGTGAATTGCTGCCACTTTCAGCCCAATATTATCAAAACAAGGCTCTCATAATGCCACTCTTTCCACTCAAAAACCTTTAATGAGACCCAAACAACTGCCAAATTGGGTACATATTTCCCAGTTAAGCATTCAGAGAGATGCAAAAGATGGCCAAAGTGAAAAAAGAGCCATACCATGTTCACAAAAAAGGAAAGCTCAGCATTGTTAAGATGTTATTGTCCTCCAAATTAGCCTTTAAATTAAATGTAGTTACAATGAAAAAGCAAATAGTTTTGTTTTTTTTTTTCTACAAAACTTGACACACTGATTTTAAAGTTCATATGCAGGAACAAAAGAGCAAGAATAGGCAATATAATTTTGAAGAGGAAAAACAAGTAAATTATCTTACCTTACCAGAAACTAAGAATTATTTTAAAGGTAGAACATATTAAAATAGGCTGTTCTTGGTGCAAAGATGAGGAAAGTTTTTTTAATGAAGCTACTACATACAAGAGCCCAGATATTATCCCATGAATTTATGAATGTGTACATATGACAGAGGTGGCACTATGGGTCTCTTTGGACGGGATATGTTGGAATAAAAAACAGTTAAGATTTGGATGTAGAATGTCCCCCAAAAGCTCATGTGTTGGATAATTGGTCCCTACTGTAGCAAAGCTCAAAGGTGGTGGGATTTGGGGAAGTGATTGAATACTGAGGTTTCTGTCCTCATTAGTGGACTAATCCATTGATAGATGAATGGACTGCTGGAAGGTGTTGGAAACTATAGGCAGGTGAAGTGTGATTGCAGAAAGTAGGTCATTGGGGGCATGCCCTTGGGGAATATATCTTGTCCCTGGCTCCTTTATCTCTTTCTCTTTCTTTCTGTTTCTCCTCTTTCTTGCTGGCTGTCAATGAGCTGAGAAGCTTTCCTCCACCATGCCTCCACCTCCACCATGGTGTTTTAACTTACCTGAGACCCAAAGCAAGGGAGCCAGCCAAACATAGACTAACACCTCCAGAACCATGAGCCAAAATAAATCTTTCCTCTTGTAAGTTGTTCTTGCCAGATATTTCAGTCACTAAGGAAAAACTGACTAACACATTAGGTAAACATTAAAAATTTGTTCCTATTTCTCACCATATAGCCAAATGTATGCCAGGTGGCAGATTTAAATGTGCAAAGGAAAATGTGTAATGTTTACAAAAAATATAAGGGAATAATTTTATTATCTTGAAATATGGAAGTATTTCTTAAAGAGTGAAAAGCATTTATCATAAAGGAAGATATTTATACTTTGAACAAATTAAAACTTAAAGTATCCAGACAACAAAAGAAAGAAAACAGTAGGCCTCAAATTTGGAAAATATCTTTATAATACATATAACTGATGTGTTTAATTTCCAGAATATATTAATAACTCCTAAAACACACATGAAAAAGACCAACAAGCACTAAAAGTTTTCTTTTTAAATGGGCAAAACAGTGACTATCAATTAACAAAGGAGAAAATATAAGCAATAAAAAGGATGTGCAGCCAGGCACGGTGGTGCATGCCTGTAATCCCAGCACTTTGGGAGACTGAGACAGGAGAATCGTGAGTTCAAAGCCAGCCTCAGCAATGGCAAGGTGCTAAGCAACTCAGTGACACCCTATCTCTAAATAAAACACAAAATAGGGCTGGGGATGTGGCTCAGTGGTCAAGTACCCCTGAGTTTAATCCCCGGTACCCCCCCCCCAAAAAAAAAGGATGTGCAACCAATTTTTGACACTATATAGAACAATGGAAACTGGGAATTTAAATTGGTATGATTTTGGTGAGAAATTGAGAACATTGCCCTTAGTATCTATCATGCATATGTCTTAGTATCTAGTAATTTCCCTTCTAGCTGTATATTTTAGAACATTTGTGCATGTGCCAACAACTCATGTGGGCCCTAGTTTCCTCATGGTGTTTTCATCAGATAACTTATATCTACTGTTTTATTTAATGTGGAGTTTCTCTAGTCCTCATGCCTTTGTGGAGAGGAGGGAAATGAATCAAGGCCCCTATGAGAGAAAGAATTTTGAACCCTCACAGTTGACCTCCATACAAGTATTACAGTTATGAAAGAAGCTTTGGCTGGGCATAATGGTGCAGGCCTGTAATCTCACCAACTGAAGAAGCTGAGACAGGAGGATGGCAAGTTTACGACTAGTCTGGGTGACCTAACAAGTCCCTGTTTCAAAATAAAAATTGAAAGGACTGAGAAAGTAACTCAGTGGCAGAACACCCTTGGGTTCAATCCCCAGTACCACCAAAAAATTTAAAAAAAAAGGAGGAGGGGAAGGAGTAGTGGAATAGTGGTGGGGAGGAGAAGTAGGAAGAAGAGGAAGAAGAACGAGGAGAGGAAGAAAAAGTAGAAGCAGAAGCAGAAGCTTTGTAAGTGACTCTTACCTGACATTGAGTCATATCTCTGCCATTTGCTAACCATTTAACCTTGAAAAAAGTTGTTAATCTCTCTAATTCTCAATTTCCTTATCTCAGTCAGATTGAGACCCTTCTGATAACATGGACATCTCTGTTAATTAATTAATAAAATATTAATAGCTATCACTTGTGGATCACTTAATGTTGGGCAATTTAAGGCTTGCACTAATCTTATGAACAAAGTGTTGTTATCTACTCTTTTTTCAAATGAGAAAGAACTCAAATTAAGTATCTTGCCTAAGAACATTCTAACAAGTGGTGGGGTGAGGTCCCAAACTCAAATTTGTCTGATTTCAAAAGCCATGATACAAACACAGCCAAATTATGAAGAATGGGTATCCCTAATATCCAGTTGTAGTCTATAAATACCATTTCCTACTAAATAAAAGCAAAGACTCAGAGATATTGGTGATTTCATGCCTCAAACAGGACATACATAGGTTGAGGTTGAAACATGGTGTAATTCCAGATCACAAGAAAACTGAAAGGGCCACATCTTCCCTGGCTAAAGATGAAGCAGTAGGAGCATTAATAAATATAACTGCAAAGGATTTGAAATATATCAAGTATGTTAGTCAGCTTTTCATTGCTGTGACCAAAATACCCAACAAGAACAACATACAGGAGGAAAAGTTTATTTTGGCTTACAATTTTAGAGGTTTAGTGCATGGTTGGACAACTCTATTGCTCTGGGCCCAAGATGAGGCAGTACACCATGGCAGAAGGGTGTAGCAGAGGGAAGCTGCTCTGATCATGGTCGTTAGGAAGCAGAAAGAGAGAAAGAGGAAGGGGCTTCAGGGAAGATAATACTTCCAGCACACATGTCCCTTAAACCACCTTCTCCAGCCACAAACCACCTGGCTAGGATTACCACCCAGTTAGTTCATTTAATTTAGGATGGACTGATTAGGTTATAGCTCTCATAATATAATCATTATACCTCTGAATATTAACACAGGAGCTTTGGGGAGGACACCTCATATTCAAATCATAACACCAACTATTTCTAAATGATAATAAATAACAAAAATCTCACTGGTCACCTTTGGAGGATGCTAGGGAACCCCTTCCTTATTTCCGAAATGTAGAAATAGATGGAAAGAATCAAAGTATTTTGATTCCCACTTTTCCTGTATGATCTTTACTTCCAGGAAGCCAAACAGATGATAAGGAAAGTTCCTCTCAAAAGAAGAATGCAGCTAATAAATTATGAAAAAATGATAAAATGAGAGTATCTTTATTTGCCAATTCTTAATAAATGAATGAATAAATGAATAAATAAATAAATAAATGGCTGATGACAACATCAAACAATGAGGAGAAAAATGGCATTATGTACATCATGATAGAAAAGCACAACACATGAAATAGAACTGTTAGGAATGAATTGAATCTGAACCTCATAAAGCTAGTACTAATTTATAGGAAATATGAGAGTTAATAGAACAACACAACACTGGTTTGGTTATCAAAATTCAAACTATGAGAAACTCTTAATATAAACTTGCTTTTTCTCACATAATTATAAGGGGAACAAACAGAAAGTTGAGGTGCCTAGAGATTAAGATATACCAAAGAGATATATCTATCTAGCAGTCCCAATGTAAAAACCTTATTTGGATTCTAATTCAAACAAATTGTAAAAGCAAAACAAAACTGTTATGACTGAGGAAAAGTGAATGTGGATTGGATATTTTGCAGGATTAAGGAATTATTGTCAATATTTTTAGGTGGATCATGTGTTATAATTATGTTTTTAGAAGTCCTAAAGCTTTTAGCAATGCATACTGATGTATTTGTAAATGAAAAAATCTGACATCTAAGATTTGCTTCAAAATAATCTGTAAGGAACAGAGTATGAGTGGAAGTAGAGATGAAACAAAATTGGCCTGTATTGGTAACTGCTGAAGGAAGTTTATGGGAACAGCAAGTTCATGACACTATAGTCTCTACTTCTGATATAGTTCTTAAATTCCATAGTAAAAAGTTAAAAATAAAAATAAAAATTAGAAAATATTCTCAGGTTCCTCTTCCTCTGGTCCAGGAATAGAAAGTGATAAAAAATACTTGATAGAGAAGGAACATGGTTGCAAGTACAGAGAGAGCTGTACTAAGAAGCGGGGCTGGCTTTACTTCCAAGGCTGAGAAACAGATGAGGTGAGAGAGATGTAATTAGAGAGATGGTGAACTCATATCTGGTGAACTTAAGTCTCTCAGTAATGTAAAAGCCACATTTCTTTCCCTGAAAGAAACCCATGGGGAGATGGAACTGAGTCCTTGCTATGATCTGGATATGGTTTGAGTGTATTCCCCAAAGGTTCATGTGTTGGAAACTTGGTCCTCAGTGTGTGATATATAATGTGGGACATTTAAGAGGTGATGCCTAGAGGAAAGTTATTATATCATTGTGGACATTGCCTTCAGAAGAGATGAAGATAGTTTTCATGGGACCCTGCTTAGTTCTCAAGAGAAAGTTGTTATAAAAGAGCAAGACCTAGCCTCTCCCTGGCCTTTTGGCTTTCTGTTTACCCATTAGATCTCCCTTCTTATATGCTCCTGCCATGATTTCGTACTATGTGACACAGCCAGATGTCGGAACCAGGCCCTCGAATCTCCAGTGAGCTTAATAAATCTCTTCTCTTTATACATTACTCAACCTCAGGTATTTTGTTATAGCAACAGAAAACTGACCAATACAGTTCTGAAGAGGAACAGATTTAGTTACCTGCTTCATGGAGATATTAATGAATTGACAAAAAGTCAATTAATGGTAACATGGCAAATACAGTAATGTCATACTTCTTAATGCTAGATTTTTAATAGCACTCTCACTTCAAAAATGTTTCTATAAAATCAAGAATTCAGCATTATTAAACTTAGCCTTATCTAATAGTTTTGGTGGTCCTAAACCTTGTCCCTGGGTCATGAGTTAGCTTTAGGAGAAGGTCACATCACACTCTGATTTCTGAAGCTAGAAAATCTGATCTTTTGGCTAAAGTTGGGAAAATATTTGCTTTAAAGTGTAAACCTGATCATTTCCTCTGAGGCGCAAAGACTCTTGGGATTTGATTATTTATCATTCTAACTGTTGTTTTCTTGGAACAGTTTTCGACAGTGAATTTAGTTAATTCTGAGGAAAGAGCTTCAAGCTACACAAACAAAAAGCAAACATATCACCCCACTGCTTAGCTCTTTGTCAAAACATAGTGAATGTCTCTGTCAAAGTCAAAAACGGTGCCTTCATCACATTTCTCCTATCCAATCATCTGTACCACTAAAAAAATGTTTTCTTGTTCTCCAAGGCATGCACATGTGATGAAAATGTTTCCTAGAGAATTCCCACCTGCATGAGATAATGCATTCCTACCCCAAACATATAACTGATCTTTGCAACACACTTCTACCAGCTTTCTCTTGACTTGTAACCCTTCCTTCTATGGCCAAATGTCACTTCTGTTCCTATCCAAAGCAGATAACTAGCCCTAAATTGCTCTCATAGGTATTTCTGGACTCTTCCCACTAAGCTCAGGAGTCTACATCTAACTTCTCTAATGCTTCTCATATCCACAATGCTGACTGGACACTCTGAGCCTCAGTTTCCCTGTCTAAAAGACAGAGGGCAGGGAACACACTCTGAGATCTCTGTGAGCTGTGTCATTCTATAGTTCCTTGGTGTCTAAGCTAATTAGGTGAATAGGTCAACCACATTCGTTCCTTGTCCAGTCTCCTATGTCAATGTTCTGTAGATAGACTAGCAGAACGTCTCCTCAATTGAGGATTCTAAAATCTAGGGCCTGTGGAGGAAGTTCAGTTTATTATAATGAGTTGTTTAATTTTGTTTTTGTTTTTTAAGTAGTTGGATTATGTTTACCCTGTGGGGTCTACCTACATCTATGACTATCATCCTCAAGAGTTTAGTTATGACCTGTAATATGAGCAGACCTTTATTATCATGGTGTAGTGGGAATTGTTTAAAATTTATTTTTAGACCAGGCTCTTATCTGAGCCTCCTGGGGCTTCCTGACTACACCTGGGACCACCTGTGGGCATCATCATTAACGAAGTTTAAATGCATCCCACACTGGCTCTCTTTATGGCACAACTCCTCATGCGATTGAATAGCTTCATGTGTAGTCTTTCTTGTTTGTGTCTCATTCAATTTAGGATGCTGTGTCAAAGACCAGTTATTTCATATGTTGAATCAGTATCATCAAGGTTCAATAAGAACACTAAAATCCATGCTAGGTAATTTCATTGAAGAAATTTGATATGGGGAAATAATTAGTTACAAAAGCATTAGAAGAGCTCAAAATGAATGCTAGTGAGGCTACTCAGAAAATAACAATTACAAAAAGCTACTTCCACATTGGGAATGGTGGTGAATGCCTAAAATCCCAGCTAATTGGGAGCTGAGGCCATCCTGGGCAATTTAGTCAAATCCTGTGTCAAAATTTTAAAAATCAAAAGGACTAGATATGTAGTTTAGTAATTGAGTGCTTGCCTATCATGTGTATATATGCAAGGTCCTGGGTCTATTCCCTGGTACAACAAATAAATAAGAAATTACTGGGCTGGGATGGTAGCTCAGTGGTTGCAGTGCTTGCCTCGCAAGTGTGAGGCACTGAGTTCGATCCTCAGCACACATAAAAATAAATAAAGATACTGTGTCCATACACAACTTAAAAAAAAAATTAAAAAAAAAAGAAAGAAATTACTGCCATCCAAGGAGCCTGAAGGGTAGGAGAGAAATGATGTTATCAGCATAGGGACCAGAGCTATGCGGTGGAAACTAGAATCACAGAGAAAGAACCACCCAAAAGAAGGGAGGCACAGGACAGGGGCTTTCAGGTGGGAACTAGAACACAAACAGTGGGGCTTTCAGGCAAGAGCTAGGCCCTCAGCCTCTGCATGACATATTCCCAAAGCAGAGAGGAAAGGAATACCCCCAGATTCTCCCCTTCCCAAACTTCCATCTTCTGCCAGGAGCTCCCACTGGCTGCACCTAGTCAGTAGGCAGTGTAGGCCACGGGCAAGGGAGTCTGGAAAATGCAGATTCCCAAACTTTCAAAGCAGGAAAGAGCAGGGAATATATTTAACAGGAAAAGGAGCAAGAAAACAGGTAAATAATCTGTGGAAGAATGGGGAAAGGGAATACAAATAACCCATAAACATAGGAAAATTATTCAACCAGGGAAACACAATTCCAATCAGGGCAACACAACTTTAAACAACGGATTTTTTTTGGATTGAACTCAGTGGTGCTTTACCACTAAGCCACATCCCTAGACCTTTCTATTTTTGATTTTGAGACAGTCTCACTAGTTGCTAAGGCTAGCTTTGAACTGGTGATCCTCCTGCCTCAGCCTCCCAAGCCACTGGGATTACAGGTGTACACTACCATTTCTGACTAAACCACAGAAATTTTTAAATGCCACATGTTGATCAAGATGATTGACAGTGAGAATACTTGTGCATACAAATACATTGGAAAATACATTTGTATTGTCTTATGATGTTGATGCTGAACATACCCTGGATTCTAGAAACATACCCTTAGGAATGTTAACATTCCTCTAACAGTGTGTACCAAGAGACAGCTACAAAAATGTTCACAGAAACTTTCTTCCTTCCTTCCTTCCTTCCTTTCTTTCTTTCTTTCTTTGGTGCTGAGGATTGAACCCAGGGCCTTGTGCATGCAGGCAAGCACTCTATCAACTGAGCTATATCCCCAGCCTCACAGAAGCATTTTTTGTTTTGTTTTGTTTTATTTAGGCTTACATGTTAACAGTGCAAGTTGATTCATTGTACATAGATAGAGGATAATATATCAATTCTCTAGTTGTAAGTTGTATAGAATCACAACATATATGCAGTCATACATAAAGTTAGGGTTATTATGACCATCATATTCCATCACCCTTGCTGTCCCCATGCCCCCTCCTCCCCTTACATCCCCCACAAAAGCATTTTTAAGGACCATGAACTACTCAAACGGAAACTATCCAAATGAAAACTACTCAAATGTCCACCAAGAGAATGGATAACATGTGATTTATTCATATAATGGAATGCTACATAAAAGAAATGAGCTGGGCATGGTGGCTCATGCCTGTAATCCTAGCACTTTGGGAGACTGAGATAAGAGAATCGCGAGTTCAAAGCCAGCCTCAGCAATGGCAAGGCACTAAACAACTCAGTGAGACCCTGTCTCTACATAAAACACAAAATAGGGCTGGGGATGTGGCTCAGTGGTCGAGTGCCCCTGAGTTCAATCCCTGGTACCAAAAAAAGAAAAAAGAAAGAAAGAAATGAACTACAGCTACACAGAGCAACACAGATGAATGTCATAGGCATAATTTTGAACAACAAAAAAAGACAAATGGGACAAAAACTTAAAAGGATTTCATTTACATAAATTTAGAAATATGAGAAATTATAGATACTGTTTAAGGAATGAATCATATAGGGGAAAAAATGTAAAGAAAGGGAAAATAGGCTGGGGGTGAAGTTAATGGTAGAGCATATGCTTAGCATGCATGAAGCCCTGGGTTCAAACACTAGCAACAAGGGGAAAAAGGGAATGATAAATAACTCAGAGAAGGGGCTGAGGTTGTGGCTCAGTGGTAGAGCACTTGCCTCGCATGTGGGAGGCACTGGGTTCAATCCTCAGCACCACATATAAACAAATGAATAAATAAAGGTCAATCAACAACTAAAAAAAATTAAAAAAAAAAATAACTCAGAGAAGTGGTTACCTCCATGTGGGAACAGGGTAAATGTGATCAGGAAGAGGCCTGTGACATAGCTACTCTTTTTTTAGGTATGATATATTTTATAATTAAAAGCATGACTACAGAGGCCTGTAAAGTTTATTTCCCTTCCTCCCTAGTTGTCTCTGGGAATAAAATATTATTAACATTCACACACTCATGAAAGTTGTCTAGTGATATTTCCATCAAGGTATCTTCATTTGTGACAATTAACTTGGTTGAGTTATTGGTCCTCTCTGTGCTATCTTAGTTTCCACATCTATAAAAATGAGGATAATATTAGTACCTACTTCATAGGATGATTACCAAACAAGAGAGTGCAATGAGAAATGCTCAGCACAATAGCCTGGCACCTAGTAGCTGCAGATGACTCTTATTTTGCTCGCACCATTCAGCTTGGCTTGTCTTACCACTGCCTCTATCTTCTGAATGCTACTCATCCAAGGACATCCAGTCCAGCACCTGAAGACCCTTCCTCTCACCCAAGACCATTTCTCCGTCTTTTAAATGCCTAGACCTCCTATTGCCTGTGCCATTTATGAGGCACCTGCTATTTATTTATTTATCCATCCAGCAAATGATGCCAAGTACTAGAAACACTGAAATCAATAAAGCATAGTCACTGCTTTCAGGGAGACTGCAGCCTAGTGAAGGAGAGAGACAAAGGAGCAAGCACAGAATCATTTAATCCAGTTTCCTAGGTGCTACCAGGAAAAAGTGTGGGTTGCTTTGAGCACCTGTTCCAAAGGAAGCTCACCTAGACTATACAGTCGAGAAAGACAGATTTCTTTGAGAGAGTGATATATTCAAGGTAAGATCTGAGGGATGTTCTGCATACTGCTTTCTATTGTCATCATTGACAATAAATAATTATTGAGGTTCTATAACCTAGGTGGAGAATAAGCATACATGTCTCTAAATAAAAACATTAGCAGGAGGGAGTACATATTAAATGCCAAGTGAACAGAATATACATTATATAGATGTTTGGAGGAGAGATATTCCCTAAACCCCTTTGGAGAAAGGTTTATATAAAAGGTGAAATCTGGGCTGGGGTTGTGGCTCAGTGGTAGAGTGCTTGCTTAGTATGTGTGAGGCACTGGGTTCAATTATCAGCACCTCATATAAATAAATGAATAAAATAAAGGTCCATCAACAACTAAAAAAAAAAAAGTGAAACCTGAGCAGAAACTTACAGGAAGGTAGAACTAAGACAAAGTGGGGAAAGAAGAACTCTTGATATAAGTATCTAGGCAGAGGTAGGAAAAGGCAAGACAGGTTCGGACAGGTCATTGGACCCAAAGAATGATGTGGAAATGCAGTTAAAAATCAAGGGTCAGGGGCTGGATTTGTGGCTCAGTGGTAGAGAGCTTGCCTAGCATATGCGAGGCACTGGGTTCTATTCTCAGCACCACATATAAATAAAATAAAGGTTCATTGACAACTACAAAATATTTTTTTAAAAAATCAAGGGTCAGTTGATAGGAACTTGCTTTATCTTGGATGAAGTTTTCTTTTTGTACCATGGTTTGAAACTCTCAAGCCTAGAACCCCTACTCCTCAAAATAAAAAGTGCATTTATAAAGTTACATACAACTTCAGGGGTCCACAATCCCCCTGAACTCTCAGTTATAAACACCTGCTATAAACAAATAGCACTAAAAGGATTTAAGTAGAACAGTGGCATGTTGTAAAGTGTTCAGAGAGTCCCTTGCCAGAGAGGATAATGACTGTTGGAGTGAGGTCAATTGAGAAACTATTGCAATAAGGCAAGCAGAAGCCCAGATGGCCCCAGGCTAAGGTGGTGACTATAGGAATTCTTTCATTAATTAAACCAAAATTTAATGACAGCTTACTCTGGGAAAAGCCCTATTGTATTGGGGACATTATAATGAATAAGACATGACCACTCACTTCAAGAAACTCAAAGTTGGACAGGATCAGGAAAAAAAAAAAAGCAAGCAGCTATGGATGCAGCAGGGACTGTATCAATGCAGGTTCTCTTTTTTGGGGGAGTGGGGAGGGTACCAGGGATTGAACTCAGGGGCACTCGACCACTGAGCCACATCCCCAGCCTGATTTTGTATTTTATTTAGAGACAGGGTTTCACTTGCCTTTGCTGAGGCTGGCTTTGAACTCATGATCCTCCTGGCTCAGCCTCCCGAGCTCCTGGGATTCTAGACATGTGTCACCATGCCTGGCCAGGTTCTCTTGGTTTGTTTTTGTTTCTGTTTTTTGGTACTGGGGATTGAACTCAGGGGCACTTGACCACTGAGCCACATCCCCAGCCCTATTTTGTGTTTTATGTAGAGACAGGGTCTCACTGAGTTGCTTAGCACCTCACTGTTGCTGAGGCTGACTTCAAACTCATGATTCTCCTGTCTCAGCCTCTCAAGTGCTGGGGTTACAGGCGTGAGCCACTGTGCCCGGCTGGCCAGGTTCTCTTATGCAGAATTTTCCACTGTTTCTTAGAGAATAAAATGAATAAGGGACAGTCTTCAGTATCACAGTCAAGGCCCTTCACAAAATTTGCCTTTTTCTCTTTTTTTTAAAAAAATATTTTTTAGTTGTACATGGACACAGTGTCTTTATTTTGTTTACTTATTTTTATGTTGTGCTGAGGATCCATCCCAGTGCCTCACACGTGGGAGGCAAGCGCTCTGCCACTGAGTGACAACCTCAGCCCCCACAATTTGCATTTCTGCTCTTTTCCACTTAGGCTCTCACCACAACCACTTTCCTTCCTGTCTCTGTCTCTGTCTCTGTCTCTGTCTCTCTCTCTCTCTCTGTCTCTCTCACACACACACACACACACACACACACATCCTGCAGGGCAGCTGCACTCTTCATTGTCTCTGACCCTGCTTTGCATTTCCTGCCTGTTCTGTCACTCTTTTTCTCTCATCCGGTGTACCTGATCATATTCCCACCCATTCTTCAAGTCCCAAATAGACTTTCTTGAAACCTGGTTTGATCTCCTGGTGCATTTTTCCCTGAGTTCCTGTATGGGCCTCATTGTCCCCCCAGGACTCAGTAAGCTCAATAGGAAAGGGATGTTGTTTTCTCATCTTCCTATTTCATGACGTGCCTACGTTTCTGTGATGGTAAGTGTTTGCTATACCTACTAAACTGAAAGGCTAGAACTTGGGGAGAGGACAAAGCCAGAGTAGGTTTGAAACCTTGACAGCTGGAATCAAGAAAGGCAACCTAGACACATCCTCATAGAAACCCTTGGGGAATAGGGAAGGAGACCATCCCATGTCCATATTAGATGCTCAATAAACAAGGGGTTTTAAAATATAGGACATTTACATCCAAACAACTTAGGTCATTAGGCATTTGGCCTATTTAAGATAGCAGTGTCCACAGGGAGACAGTGGATGGGACCTGCAATTTCAGACGCTGGGTACAAGACTTTCACATTTCTACTAGATAACTATGAGATTATCAAGAAAAGAGCTTGCTTGCAAAGGTTAAGTATTTTAAAAGGCTAAATCATCCTTAAAAGTATTACAGAGTCACTGGGCTAACTCTTGCTTTTAATCAACAATCGCAGGGTCAAACCATAGTGTACATTATCCTACCCTTGTTTGAACTATCAAAATACCCAAGTCGTTGCCAGGGACGACTGAATTCTTTGGCTTGGCCAGAGGCCACACGGCAAGTGTGCATTTTCCCCCGTCTGGGGTGGAAGAGGATGTGTGTGCCTTTCAGCCCAGCCTTAGAATGAAATCAGCACTGACTGCAGTGCGCTGGCCAGAGGGCAAGTTCCTCAATTGCTCCAACTCATTCATCAGGACAGTGTACAATTCCCAGCGAGTGCCGCCTGTCCCCAGTTTGCTGATGAATAAGCACGAGCCTGGACCCCCTAACTTTGTGGCCAGGGCTGTTCGGGTTGTTTCCCTCGACGCGCACTTCCCGCCTTCTTGAGGTTTTAACCCCTCATAGGTGTCAACAGTTCCCTCCCCGGAATCCCCCCACCCTCTCCGCCCCGCCCCGCCCCGCCGCGCCCCACCAGCCCCACCGCGCCCCGGGACCGAGGAGACGCAGGTCTGATTGGCCGAAGGCGGAGGGGGCGGGGCCTGCGCGCCCGGGAGGTTCTTGGCAACGGCACTGCCGAGGCAGGCTGGGCTCACCGGGAGGAGTAGGTGCCGCGTGCGACCGAAGACCGAGTGGGACCGCTTGGGCCCGCTCAGGATGAGGACGCGCTGGGCGACCCCTCGCCGCGCGGCGGGGCTCTTCATGCTGCTCCTGCGGTGCTTCGGGGTTGCGGAGCCTTCTGACCGCGCAGGTAACCGCGGGCGCGTCCGCACCCACCCTGCTGGGGGCCTCGACGCTGCAGGTCTGCCGACTTCCCTCTGCCTGAGTCAGGCCTGAGCTCCCGGGCCAGGTCACCGTTGCCTTGCTTAGGGGTCTGGAGCCCGACAAGTCAGCGGAGGAGGAAGTGTGGCAGAGAAAACGCACCATTGCCCTCGGGGGTCGGCAGGAGGGCGCAAGGTCTTTCAGATGTTGAGGGGACCCTGGTTCACCAAGAGCAGGCGCAGTCTTTTTCTGGGAGGGTCCTCTGCCCCTTTCTTGTCTACTGTTCTCTAAAATGTTGCTTCCCTGAGGCATGGGACTCCCTATCACCTACCTGCTATCCCACCTGTTCTCACCACTCTCTCGCCCCTTGATCACCTTAGCCCCTCAGTGGAAAAGACGAGATTCCACCTACACTCCAAGGATTCTCAATATTTCCCTTATTCCACTCCACCCACGGTGTGTATCAAAAAGGAAGTCAGGTTAAGACGTCTTTTCCAAAAGTGACCATGACCAAGAGTCTGTTTTGATGCTTCTCTCCCCAATCGCTTGGAGCAGTGACCCTTTCTTCGAATTGGCTTATCAACACCAAATGACCCCCACATTCACATAGGCCAACAGCACCTAGCTAAAGCGCTTGAGAACCCACTGACTCTCACTAAGAAACAGACTTTTTGCCCTTTGCTAATAATGCTCAGTGTGGTGCTAGCCCTACCATCTCCCTTGGTACCAACTGGAGTTTGCTTTTACTTTCTCTTTGCCTTGGCAAAAGGTGTGCCTAGGACTTTCTTAGTTGGGCTGCATAATGGGCATTCTTTGGGCAGTGCCCACACAACGTCTATAATCTTGCATGTATGAGGAAGGAAAAGATGAACAAAACAGTGTTTTAAAACCATAAAGTTGACTGTGGCTCTTAATTTCTTTGCAGCTAAGCTACTATCTGGTTTAAACTTTCATTGAAGAGAGATGGGAAAAGGTTTCTCAGAATAGCATCATCCTATCTACATCAAGGGCCTTTTAAAAGGACCCTGATCTGACACTCTTCTCCATTCTTCTTTAACCTTCTGTGCTAGGTTAAAGAGCCATGAATAGTGCAATCCTTTATTGCTGTTAGAGTTCTACTGTGTTTGCTCCACAATCCAAATCTTTCTGCAGCAACTAACTGAAAACCCTAACCTTTCAATTGCTCTCCTCTTGGCTTCTGTCTACACCTGCCTTAGTCCTGTTTTGTCTCCTCCACAAAATTCAAGGTTTTCTTAATTCTCACCATATTTACAGTCCCTGTTCACCCAAAGCAAAGAGCACCCAGCTTAACTCTAGTCTCCCCCTGGCAAGTCCCCACAATTATTTCTTTCCCTGAATCCTTCCTTATTCCTAGAGGCTGCTCTGGGTGGCTTTCTCTCACCTTCAGACCAGACTTGTGGCCTTATTAGGGGAAGTCCTGAATTTTGAACACTCAGCCATTTGGGTAGCTTGTTTGGCAGTGTATCAGCTTCAGGATGCTAATATGGTATGCACCTCATTACATGTATGTAGGTAGGCTTGAGCAGGTGGCCTTGGTCACCCAAACGTTGAGGAGCACTCTGTGTCCTTAAGGAGATGCCAAGAGCTTAGTTTACTTTTTTGCTTCTTTGGAGAGCTAACAGCTTGAAATAAATAGATCCTTCAGGGACTCCTGAGATTCTCACCAGTCCACACCATAGAGTCTGGCCTTGATGACTTTTTGATGCCTAGTATTTTGCCATGGACCCAAATGTTACTTCAGGACCTGTTTTTGAATTAAAAAACATAGACTTCTGATTTTTTCCTATTGCACCTGTATACTCAACACACTTGGCAGGGACCACAAAATGTTTAACACTGAACTGTGAAAGTTCCCTTGAAATTATCAATGCTGTGATCTTTATCCTTTCTGCCATCCCAAGCCATTTCCCTCTCCATTGGTCTGCAGTTGTAAAATGTTGATATCCAGCTTCTCTGCCAAATTGGCAGAGCTCTTTGTCCTAGGGCCTGTAAGTCAGGACATACTTAGTGATGAGACAACAAGAAAATGCCAAGGGAGATGGTTTTCCTTTGATGTATATAAAAATACTAAAAATTCACTGTCAATTTATGAAAATGCTACTTATCCATTTTCTCTCAAGTACCACTAGAGTATTTATATGAAATTAAGTATATAAGAAGTGCTTCTAGGGGCTGAGGTTGTGGCTCAGTGGCAGAGTGCTTGCCTCACACATGTGAGGCACTGGGTTCGATCCTCAGCACCACATAAAAATAAGTAAAACGAAAATAAAGACACTGTGTCCATGTATAACTAAAAAATATTTTAAAAAAAGAAGTGCTTCTAGGAATGACAGGTCTTCTTTTTGTCAACCTCTGCCTTTTAGACATATCCCAGTTTTATATTTGGAGAGGAACATGAAAATGCCATTGAAGACTGATGTAAAGTTGTAAAGTGAACAAGACAAAATATAAAGCTATCAGTAATTTGTTTTATAAATTGCTCTATAATTACCTTTTCAAAGTGAAATGCATTTCTAAAATAGTTTATATGCCTTCGTATAACACATTTCCAAATAAGGAATTAGTTTTTACACTCTCTCAGTTCTTCCCACTCTTCACTGTACCATCCCATAGGGTCACAAGACTAAAGAATATTGACCAGCTCCATAAAGAAAGATGGGAAAACTCTTGAGAGAACAAGACTCTTCTTAGCTAATGTATTGTATATGAATGCTTATATACTATATATGAAGGCTAATAACAAGTTTCCTCAAATCATATTAATAATGACTCTCTGTGCTAAGTAAACTCTTAAGTTTTAAAGGTTGGTATTGATTACAAATTTGGTTCAAACAGGTTTAGACTGAGGCAAGTTTGTACAGTCAGAGATGTTGCAATTTGTTAAGAATCTTGCTATTTGTTAAGATGTTGCTGTTCTATACTACTTTACACCTCTCCTATAGTCTAGTTCCTACCAGGTTAAATCTGCAGATGTCCCATAAATAACACATGCAGAAGATAGGAAAGAGTGAAAAAAATTTCTCTTCCAAAGAATTTTTATACAGCAAAACTGTCATCAAATTGCACATGACCAATACCAATGAAATTAGAATGACCTCAAGTACCACTAACAGTAGTATTACATAATAAAATTGTGAGCATCTGTTCAACAACATGTGATGAATTTAGCAAAGGCTGGTAAACTTGCAAGGATGGGAACGTAGTTATCTGGTGGAACAGTATATTAGCTCTAGAAGTAGCTTAGAATCTTATACTCCACTGCTTTCATTTAATATTTAGAGATATTAAGACCCTGGGAGATTAAGTGGTTTCTACAAGTTCTCCCACCTAACTGGTAGCAGAAGTGGGTTTCAATCTAGGACCTCTAATTCCTTGTTCCACTGACCTTTCCACTGTACTAAGACTTTTACGTAATCAATTGAATTCTACAAGGGCAGCTTGAAAAATACAGAACTCAAAACTACAAAGGAAAGGAAAGTGTCATTTGCCCAGATCGCCTGTTTGGATCAAGTGTCACAGAGCAGAGTGCCCAGGAAAGAGGGCAAGACTACAAGACAGGAGAGAAAAGGTTTCCAACAAGGGTGGTAGCTATGCCTCCAGAGGATCAGACTTCTTTTGTGTTGCAATTTCTTATACTTTGGAACCCAGCTTTATTTTGAAGAGGTGAGAGAGAATAGTTTGGAGAAGGGGAGATGGGGTGTCTGTACAGCTATTGAATATGTGGGAGAAGGACATTGGAGAAAGTATGAGTGGTCATCTCATAAGAGTACATTTTCCTTTTCTTGTT
Organism: Geosciurus inauris; assembly: GCA_004024805.1. NCBI lineage: Eukaryota > Metazoa > Chordata > Mammalia > Rodentia > Sciuridae > Geosciurus > Geosciurus inauris. The sequence goes on from PVHX01002875.1 coordinate 41,485, forward strand.
GACTGTTCTCCCCCTACCTGTGACCATCGAAGAGAATGGCTGAGGGATGTCAAAAAAAGAAAGAGCAAGGGATGGATACTGCTATAACAATCATACCTAGTTGCAGCCCTATGCAATGCATTAAAATTCAAATTTAAAAGCAGAAATAACTAAAATCTTTAAAGTTTTTTTTGATGGTTGTTGTTCCTCTTATTGCTCTTATTTAGAACAAAAAAAAAATTCCACCCAAAGTTCAAATGTAACCAGATTTAATTTTATAGTTGTTATTTTTACATTGTAAAATTTCTCCTCAAGTTGCCAGCCCTAGGTATGTGAATTTTTAACTCTAGAGCATGTGATTTATTATCAGAAAAAGCATTTGGTGTTACTAAAACCAGTAATTGTGAAGAAGGCATCAAAATGAAAGTGCCTTTTGAGAACCAAATTTTTCAGGTCCTCTTGCTGAACTCTGGTCCATTGACAATGATTGTTTAAGCTTCTCTAAAACATTTCAGCTTTACTCTCATCAAAATGTTGATTTGTGCTAAAACTTTAATTTTTTTCTTTGTAAAAGAACTAACCAAATTGTTCAGTTATTGTTTGTTATAACAGATGTATGTAAATCATGCTCCACAAACTCAGGTATGTAAGAAACAATGCATTCCTATCTTATCAGGATGATATAATTAAATTTGACTCAGATCCCATTCCACCAGGCTGTCAGAACTTTAATTGCTGTTATTGCTGGGGTCTTCCCCAGCTTTGATTTCTCATCTACTAGTTTATCCTGCTGGTCACCAGGGGAAATTTTAGGAAGGCTGCTACTTTAGTTTTCAGTTCTCACTGGTTTCATCTCAGTTTCCCTTTGTCCAAACATGCTGGAACTTAAATCTGGTGGCTCAAATGACTCCTGGAGCTCATGGTTCAGTCTTTCTAGATGATCCACACAGTCAACCCCTCACCTTCTCCTCAGGTCCTGGTACTTTCCTGGAGGTTCTACCACAGGGCTAGCCATACATTCTCCGATCCTCAGAACCCAGATCTCTTCCTCCAGCTCCTTCATTCCACTATTCTGACCTCTCAGAAATCTCCCCTCTGAGACACCTCAATGAATCAGCCCCCCACAAAATGTCCAGGGGGAGGTGGTCTTTAAGCAAAGTCTCCTTTTGTGTGGCCAAACTATCTTGCCATAAGGCAGAGGAGCACAGAGTCCTGACTTCATACTTGATCTGGGAAGTCCTGACTTCATACTTGATCTGGGAAAGAACATAAAGTGAGAACAAAGCTTTGATTTCTCATCTACTAGTTTATCCTGCCATGCGAGCCAAAGTGTAAGAAGAGAGTTTTGGATATTTTATATTGACCACAGATTACCTGTCTAGGTAAGATGAAAACTAAGGAGCTGCTTTATGCTGTTAAACAGGAACTGGGTGGGGGTGGGGGTTCTTTTATGGACTAGAAGAAACAAATATACAAACTACTATTGGTGCTTTACATGTATTAGTTCATTTCATCACATTCAAGGTATGAAGTAGGTACTATGTTACAAATGAGAAAACTGAAGCACAGGTTAAATAATTTGCCCTGATCTCATGGCTAATTAGTAGCAGCAAAGGCAGGATATGAGCCCAGGCAGGCTGGCTCTGGAGCCCATGTTCTCAGTGCACACTGAACTGCCTCTCTAACCATCACTGTCCTTCTTTCTTGTATAGGACATTTCAATCTATCAAGTTGGGAGGGTAGGAGCAGTCCAAAGTGTTTAGACTGTCCTCAGCAAGCAGGGAGCAAAGCAGATTGGCCATATAATTCCAAATCCTGAAATGTCTTTTTTCACTACTTGTCTTAATCCAGGTATTAATCAATTCTCCATCGTCAATGAAAACACGGGCAAGTGCATCAAACCACTAGATGGCTGGATAGTAGCAAAGGATTGTGATGAATCTAAGGACCTCTTATGGAAGTGGGTGTCCCAGCACCGTCTGTTTCATTTGCAATCCCAGAAGTGCCTTGGTCTAGATATTACCAAACCCATGGATTCCTTGAAAATGTTTAGTTGTGACTCCAATGCCATGCTGTGGTGGAAATGTGAGCACCACTCTCTGTATGGTGCCGCCCAGTACAGGTTGGCTCTGAAGGATGGATATGCTATAGCCAGTACAAACACATCTGATGTCTGGAAGAAAGGAGGCTCTGAGGATAGCCTTTGTGACCAGCCTTACCATGGTGAGTATTGGAGAGGGACTTGAAGCCATTTGCTGTTGTGCTTATTAACCATGACATTGAACATGCACAGTCAAGTCAAAATGAAGTCATATGCTGGTAAGGGTAGTGAGCAAGGCACAGGTCCAGGCGCTGTGAGTTTCATTCTTACCATGCATCTGTGAGGGTGGTGGTATTTGACCCATCCCTACCCCTTTATGGGCAAGGCTAGGAGAGGTCACACACCATGTAGTGGTGAGCCTGGGATATGAAATCTGTGTGATGCCTGATCCTGTTTATTTCCTATGATAACATGCTGAATTCTAGGAGAAAGGAAATGTTAGATTAATAGGAAATCCTTCCTGCTGGTACAAAGAGAAGTAATTTAATAATGTTGATCTTATAAGTGAAAAAAGAAAGAAAAAGAAGTGTGTTTTTTCTTGTCTACAGGTTTTGACACAGTGGGAATGTTTTAAAAGTCTCATGTGGGTTTTTTATTTTCATTTTTGGCAAGGCTGTCATGTGTTGATGTTTGTACTTATGATTCAACATTTTAAGGGTAGACTTTTTCTTGGTTGCTTCCAAAAATAAGTATATGAATATTGCCGTAGCCTTTGCTCCGAGTCTAAGGACTGGCTCAAAATGAATTTTAAGTTTAGAAAAAATAAATGGTTGTATTTTTTAAACTACTAAATGCAATTAGCTATTACCCAAGCAAATCTTTTTTTATCATGTTACTGTAAATTACTTTGGATGTTGATATACATATTTATAAATAATGTATATGTATATATATAATTATCTTACTCTTGTCTTCTTGTTATTATTATTATTGTTATTTTATTATTATTTAGTACCAGACATTGAACCCAGGGGCTCTTAACCACTGAGCCACATCCCTTTTTTATATTTTATTTAGAGACAGGGTCTTGCTTGAGGTTGGCTTTGAACTCACAATCTTCCTGTCTCAGCCTCCCCAGCCACTGGTATTACAGGCACGTGCCATCTTTTTTAAAAAGGCTCTTGTGCTTTTTTTTTTGAAAACATGCATAGCTTTGCAGAGGTTTTTTCCTTCTCTAAAGCTCATTTAAGCTAAATTCTGCCACAGGGTCAGGATAGCAGCTTCATTTCCATCTTTCTTGCTAGGAAACTTCTATTTCCTAGTGAGGATCTATAAAATCTGATAATGTCTGGGTCTACTATTAATGGAGAAATAATACAGGCTTAGAGATGGGGTTTTCCTTCTCTTCAACCCCATCCTCTGAGTAGTTGAACAAATCTGTTTCTGCTAGCCAACTTCCTCCTAAACGTAAAAGTGGTTACTTAAACTTAAAGCAATTATCACCTGTAGCCCCAGTGACTCTGGAGGCTGAGACAGGAGAATCACAAGTTCAAGTCCAGCCTCAGCAACTTAGCCCTAAGCAACTTAGTGAGACCCGTCTCAAAAAAATTTTTAAAGGAGGGCTGGAGGATGTAGCTCAATGGTGAAGTGCCCCTGGGTTCAATCCCCAGTACCAAAAGCAAAAACAGGATTCCATTTCCCAAATATAGTGTGTTTATTTCTCCTTTGGTTTTTGTAGTCTAAAAAGTTTTCACTTCTAATATGTAAAGATTACTTATCATATGTCTTAGGTTGCCTCTTCCTTCAACCCCTGTCCTGTTTGAGTTATGTTCATATCAGAGAAAGTTTTAGTAGTATAAAATTTTTGAGTGAACTTCTTTTGACTACCACTTAGATATTTATTATATCATGAGCTGTCTTGACCTGACCAACACTGTTCGAATTTTGAATGTTTGGTGAATCATTCCAAAGAATGGCCTTTTGATGGAGAATTAGCTGTAGAATTGTGTGAACTATCTGAGCTTTGGGGCAACTCTCAGAAGCTTGCCAACCTCTTTAATCATTGATGCTATTTTGTCTCATGTTATTGAAGAAATTTGTTTCCCATGTAAACACCTCATCTTACAAATTTGTGCCTCTTACATAGTAAGCTATTGTCTTAAGGATGCTATTACCCTAAAGTCACATTCAGAGAAGATTCTTCCCAAGAAACCCTGTCTTACTAAGAAACCCCATGGAATTCAAGAGTTATAGCAAAGGGTATGGAAATAAAACTTTCAGTGAATAGTGAGCACCTATAACTGCCTCTCTGGTGGTGGTGGTTTGCTTCTTCAAAGCATTTAGTGACTAGGAGCTTTTTAATGAAGCCCAGCTTTGAGCTATGATATGTGACTTGAAACCTGAGAGGACAACTATTGGTCTCCAAGTTTTCCTTGTATGTCTCTTTTATCAGAGAGCCTAGTCTTATCTCTGTTGCTCACAGCTGAATGACTGGACATTTCACTTAACTACTCCACAAAAATGAGGATTTCACAAACAAGCATAGTATTACATACTGATCTCCCAGGTTTGTGGTAAAGAGTAAGTAAAAGAAATAAAAGGTTTTAGGGAAAAAAACCCATGTGCTCCTACAAGTCATAGTCATTGTGTTGGGGAACTGTCCTCTGGGTGTTATCATAGAAAGGAAAATAGGTCATATGCTATTGGGAGTTTTTGGTGTTGTCAGAAACAAACCATGTAATAAGAAGGATCCTTATAAAACATAAGGTCAACACACTCTTTAACAGAAGTAACCCATTCAAAGTCATTTCTATGACATAGGAAAACAAATCAATGATCCTTAAATGATTTTTTTGCAAAGAAAAGTACCCAGTACTTTTATTATAATGCTGCTTATTACATTCAAAACTTAAAATACATTCAAAACTTCGATCAGGTGAACACTTGAGAATGGTAAAGGATATAGAATCAAATACCATCTTAAGCACACTTTTAAGCAAATCTGTGAGACATTCAAGGGACCCTAATATCCTGAGATTTGATAATTATGCTTTACTTAGTATCTTTATTCGATCTGTTAATGACCAGGGTTTTAAACAAAATTGAAAATATAGAAAAAGGTAACAGAAATAGATGCAGGGTTAACTGCCCTCCAGAAACACTTTTTCAAGAGAACTATCATTGACCTAAGTATTGAGCACTTCCTGAAGCATTCCCAGACATATTTGTGGTTCAAATCATTTTTCAGTACCTCTCTGAGTATTACGGAAAATAATTAAAATAATAAGCTAGATCTGCTACCTTTTTGGCCACCAGCCAGTCTTGGGATTTCCCTATTGGAGCCAGTTCTTTCTTAACATAAGTTACTATGCCTTGCTAAGAATCTACTCAGGAACCCAGCAGCTCTTCCTTTACTTCCTGAAAAGCACAGCCTCAATTCTATTGAGGAGTAGGCTATTAGTCTATCTCTCTAACTTCATAGGTCGTTCTAAAGTCCATACACGCCCTGTATGGTGCTAAGATATTTTTTCTGCTAAGATATTTATACTTAACTAAAGAAAATGGAGGTGAATTGTATCTCAGTCATGGCACTCTTTTGATAAAGTACTCTGCCACTCAGAGTCACTTGACCCTTAAGCCAGGATCTTTTAGTGCTTCATCACACAAAAGAAGCATTACATAGATTATTTTAGCAAGTCCTGCATTTGCAAATGCAGAAATTAAGCTTGCCAGCAGCTGTAGTGGGGACTCCAGTCTTCAAGCCCAAACCTGAACAGTCAGCATCCATGCTCTGTCTTCTCTATGCAGCCCATTCAGATATTGTATTCCCATAAGTGAAAACAGCCCTTTCTTTTTTAAAAAAATGTTTTTCATAGCTTTATTGAGGTAATATTGAAGTATAATAAAATGCACATATTTGAAGTATGCAATTTGATCAGTTTTGAGCATCATCCATTTTATAATCAAAAGAATGTTCCCCCTCTTTCTGGAGACGTTCTGAAGAATTTTCATTTGTTCTGAGCTTGGTGTTTTGCTCATTTCAACTTCCTCATCTGATAGATGACAGTGGCTGCCCTTTTTTGTCATTAAGAGCTTTCTCTAAGTTTCCTGAATTCTTGGTTATTATTTTTCTTTCTTTTTTTTTTTTTAAATATTTTTTAGGTTGTAGATGGACACAATATCTTTATTTATTTATTTTTATGTGGTGCTGAGGATCGAACCCAGTGCCTCATGCATGTGAGGCAAGCGCTCTACCACTGAGCTACAATCCCAGCCCCATTCTTTTTCTTTCTTTTTTTATTCTAATTAGGTTTACTTGATAACAGAATGCATTTTGATTCATTGTACACAAATGGAGCACAACTTTTCACTTCTCTGGTTATACACAATATAGACTTACACCCTATGTGGGAAAACAGCCCTTTCTTTAAAAAACAGTTTAGCTAACTGAAGGTGAATATCTAGTTTTTAACTCCCCTTTCCTCAACTTCCTTCTCAACCCACAGAGATATATACTAGAGATGGGAACTCCTATGGAAGACCTTGTGAATTTCCATTCCTAATTGATGGGACATGGCATCATGACTGCATTCTTGATGACGACCACAATGGACCATGGTGTGCCACCACCTTACATTATAAATATGACCAAAAGTGGGGTATCTGCTTAATACCAGGTATGTGTGGGCTGGTGAACTTCATGCATGGAAAGAAGAGTGCCATTTATATGAGGCAAAGGGAGAAGGCAGATGTCAAGATGACTCAAAAATACAACAAATATTATCCTAGATAAGGAGTGTATGTTTGGAGGAAAAAAGAAGAGTAAAGTGCAGCTTTGAATTTACTTTCAGAAGCAGGTCAAGAAGAGAGCCAAGACAGCTTTATGTAGTGGAAGACCAGAGCAGGGGAGCATAGTTTCCAAGTTCCCAGATGATACTGATGATTTGATCTGTGGACTACACTTTGAGAATTACTTACCTAAGATCAAGGCCCAGGCTTTTCAACACCTAGAATCTACTGAAATATAAAAATCCAATATTTGGTCCTGTTGTAATTGATAAGAAGCAGAGTGTGGCCAACCATGTAACTATTTTATTTAATTCTCACTGTAGTTTGGGGAAGGAATTTCAGATGTGAAATGTAGCTTAGAGGTTATGTAGTGCAAACCCCTGTTTCTCAGGTTAGAGGCAGCAGGCCCAGGCTGAAGGAATGACCTATCAGGGTTAGACCACATTCATGTGGAGCCTGGTGGAGAACCCGCGATTCCTGATTCTTATTCTCCAGCATATACGCCCCACTCTATTTGATGCCTTGATGGGGATGTATCTTGGTGCCTTAGCCTGGTGGGTAGCAGGGTGGGAGGGGTTGTTCATGAATTCATATGCCTCCCAGAGCCACTTTTTATAAAAGAGGCAATATTATGAATTTCTTAAACCCAAGGATTGCTAAGCCACAGAGGTGGTGTTACACAGCAAACACTGCCATCCCACTGGCAGCGTGTTCTGGATTTACAATCAGAGGGCCTCAGTGGCAATAATGAGCCTTTAGGCAGTGTTCCTGCAAACTTGTCCTATTCTGTTTCCACCAAATGTTACCAACCCTTGTTGCTGTGTAGGCTGTAGGAAAGGGTCTGAAGAGGCGAAGAGTGCCAGTCAGAAGAGCAACGGGAGGGATCGGTGCTTCGATGATAGCTCTGCCACAAACACCTGTAGGTCTTTGTTCCCCTCTGAAATGAGGGCATCAACAAGAGGATCTCAAGCGCCTTTTCAGCATATAGGTGCATGGGTCTGCCATAAATGAAAACAGCCCTTTCTTTTTTTTTTTTTAATTTTTTTCATAGCATATGTAAGTGCTTATGGGAAGCCCTTTGGAAAACCCCCCAAGTGGAGCCTGGGGCACACGTCACACAGCTTAAACTGTTTTTTCCCCTCTTCTTGGGAGCACATGAGAGAGACTGAGTTTATTTTTGAACTAGTTGTCTCAACACCTATATATATCATCCAGGAAACAACTTGAAGTTTCTTTATTTGAAATTATACATAACTTTATATATTTACTAAAGAATATATGAGCTGGGCGCAGTGGCACAAGTCTGTAATCCCAGCATTTAGGGAGGCTGAGACAGGAGAATCGTGAGTTCAAAGCCAGCCTCAGCAACGGCGAGGCACTAAGCAACTCAGTGAGACCCTGTCTCTACATAAAACACAAAATAGGACCGGGATGTGGCTCAGTGGTTGAGTGCCCCTGAGTTCAATCTCCAGTACCAAAAAAAAAAGAAAGAAAGAAAAAATTATGCTTTTATTATCACTAGATAATCTTTTTTATCAACAGAAAATGGCTGTGAAGGTAACTGGCAAAAGAATGAGCAGATTGGAAGTTGCTACCAGTTTAATAATCAGGCAGTTCTTTCTTGGAAAGAAGCTTATGTTTCATGTCAGAATCAAGGAGCTGACTTACTGAGCATCAACAGTGCTGCTGAATTAACTTACCTCCAAGGTAGGTTTAACTTGCATGTGGCAGAGAAACTTGTTGAAATTGTGAAGACGCTTCCTTCTTCTACTTTCATATCCAGGCATGTTGTTTTATGTGTATCTTTTCTGGCTTCTCTTGGGATTTAAACTTCAACACTGAAGCCCCAAAACTACTGAATGTAAACATATTCCATGCATTGAAAATGCATGTTATGATGGAGACTAAAGAGAGATTGAGCCAGACTCAGTGGCTTGCGCCTGTAATCTCAGTGGCTGGAGAGGCTGAGGCAGTAGGATCACAAGTTCACAGCCAGCCTCAGCAAAAGCAAGGCACTAAGCAACTCAGTGAGACTCTGTCTCTAAATAAAAATACAAAATAGGGCTGAGGATGTGGTTCAGTGGTCGAGTGCCCCTGAGTTCAATCCCTGGTAGCAGAAAAAAAAAAGAGAGAGAGAGATGGATACTTAGAAAACAAGGTTAAAGATTAAACTGCTACCCTAACCTAAGCAAAAGGATTTGAAAAAGTGAACATTAAGCTGTTTGAACACTGAAAAGTTGAAAATTCAAGGATGGTAAAGCAGATGTCTGTGTCCTACTATATGGCCTCAGTAAAAAAAAAATCTTCACATTCAAGTGGAAAAATACAGTCCTCAAGAAAAAGCAAAGAGAGTTTTAAGAAATCTTAAAGTGGATATAATACACATGTATGAAGTGGATAGAATTCTGTTTTGTTTGCAGAATGGTAGTGGTAATTTTTAACTTTTTTATTTTGAAAATTTAAATCATATAGATAATAACAGAAAACTAAAAGAGATCATTTATTCTTTCATATGAATTTCAGGAACACCTTGTTAATTTCAGTGAAAGCCCTATAAAGACTTTCATTGGAATTATATTGAATTAGATTAATTAGGATTAATCTGTCTCTATATGAAGTCTTCTTCTATATGTCTGTAATGCTGTCTCTATATGAAGTCTTCTCATCCATAAAAATGGCATGCCTTTTCTGTTTAGGTCTTCTTTTATGTACCCAGTAAAATTCTGTAAATTTTTCCATTACACTCTTGGGAAAAAAGCTTATAAACAGAAATGCTTACATTATTTTTTTTAATCAGAAGAAATTTAAGTTTCTGTCTTAATGATTTATTCTCCGAATGAAAAAAATAATGGTAACATGATAATGATGTTCTAGCACAGATTATTAAGTTATTTTCAGGCATTATCTCATTTAATGCTGTATAACAACCCTATGAGGCTAGTATTATTATTATTATAGTTTTTTACTATACTACTTACACCAGCTGATGGATGTGAGGCTTATAAAGGAAATGAATTTTGTTTAAAATACATAGTACAACCTAATACATAGTACAACCTAAATTTGAACAGTCTGACTTGAAAACAAGTTGTATTGGGCACGTACCTGGATTCACCTTTTATAGGACTATAAGTTCTTTGTAGGCAGAGGTAGGTTGTTTTTTACTTTGGCACAAAACTTTAAGCATTACTGATATATAGTAAACAAATACCTATTGACTAAGTATTTCAGGTGAATCCTGTCCCATTGTTTTATAATAAGTATAATTATTTGAGTAAATACTCACAATGAATAAGGCTTTGTGTCCAAAGAAGTTAATCATCAGTACACCCTAACAACTATCTTTATTACCAGAACAGGAAATTGATATTTAGAAATAACATACCCAATGTCACACAGCTAAGAAATACCAGAATTAGTATTTGAATGTCAACATATGGAACCACAGAGCCCTTAGTTTTTTACTATACTAATCACACCTTATACATATCTTTATTTCTTTTTATCATTAAGTCTACTAGTCTTTTTTTGATGCTTTATCCAGACCTCCTTTCTTACTTAGAACTTTATCCTTATATTGTCTGGGAGTTGAATAATCAGAACTTTAGAATGAAAATCTATCAAATAAGCCTGATCTGTTGGTGTTGGGCAGTGGAATTCTATTCCAGACTTCACTAAGGCCTCACAAAAAATATCATTGAGAATGGAAAGGGCCAATACATTTAAGCCTCCTAGAATATTGACTTTGGAAAGTGATGACTTCAGTGAGGGATGAAAGTATAAAGAGTGACTCTCACCATCCTACCAAACATCTGATGATGCAGTTGGAGCAAGGAACATTGTGTGAGTCTTTATGCATCAGATTTCTTTGCTAACGCACAGAAGAGCAATAGTACCATGAAGAACCTTAATATCCCCCAACCCAGCAGATACTCCCCACATTTTATGCATACCAGTAACTTTATAAGTATATCCATTTCTAATGTTCCAAGCTTCTCTTCTAGCGTGAGAGCTAAATAGGCATATCAATAGGCCTAATTATGATTGCTGGTTTCCCAAGACCCAAGAAAGCTGGGCTTTAACATCTAAAACTCAAGTATCCAAATCTTGAAAAGTAATTTCTATTAAGAATCTCTTTACAGGAAAGAGGGGAGGAAAAGGGAAGTTACTGGGGAATGAGGTTGATCAGATTATGTAATACACTCATAGGAATATGGCATAATGAATTCCACTAATATGTATAATTTTAATACACCAATAAAAATAAACTTAAAAAAATCCCTTTGTTGCAAACAGTCATTTGTTAATATTGGACTAGAAGCAATGAGGTCACCAAAAGTGAATTAGAGACTTTGTAAATGAAGTGCTTGAGATAAGAGTTGTAGCCAAGGGCTGGGGTTGTGGCTCAGCAGTAGAGCACTTGCCTAGCACGCGTAAGATACTGGGTTCAATCCTCAGCACCACATAAAAATATATCAATAATATAAAGGCATTGTGTCCATCTACGACTAAAAAAAAAATTTTTTTAATTAAAAAAAAAAGAGTTGTAGCCATGCAGAGCATACATAATGGAGTATGTTATTCCCAAATAACTTTTGACTTTGGTAGGTAATGGTGGGGTGAGACTAGGGAATCAAATGCCAGAAAAAAGTGCAGAAGCAGCACCATTGAAGGTAAGTCCCATGGAGTCTAGAAGACTTTTCTTTTTACTTTCTGTCTGCCCTAAACCTACTTAATTTTGTTTTGATTTTATTTTATGAATATACATTCTCTAGGGATAATATATTTGGTTTATTTGTGCTCATCAAATTTTGTTGGAACTCAGATTTTCCATGTCTCTGGCCTTTCCAGGACCTGTAACCAACTTATGTACCCTAGAACTATATAAGAGACCCAAGAATCCCCAGAGCAGAAAAGCACACTTCCATTCCTCCTAATTTGCCTCCACCCCAGGGGTTATTCCTTGAGCCACCTTGACCAGTGCCCCATTGCTAGGACACTTCTAGGTTAGGGTCTCTGCTGGTTGTAGCCTTTCTGATGCATTATAAGAAGTCTTCTTTGGCTCTTTTCAAATACATGACTATTATCAGGCCAGTCTCTCATTGTGGGAAAAGGAATAGAAGTGTAGTCAGGTCTGAATAGGGGTCTCTGGAACAGTCAAAAAATATCCACCTCACAATCTACAGAATGTGAGAAAAAATATTTGCAAACTATATATCTCAGAAAGGGTTAATATTCATAGCTTATAAGGAGTTCAAACAACCCAATAGCCAAAACAAACAAAAACCCAAATAATTTATTAAAATGGGGTGAAAGACAGGTGCAGGGGCACATGCCTGCAATCCCAGAGGCTCAGGAGGCTGAGGCAAGAGGATCTGGAGTTCATAGCTGGCCTCAGCAGTTTAGTGAGGCCCTAAGCAACTTAGCAAGACCTTGTCTCAAAATAAAAAATAAAAAATGGCCTGGGGATTGGGCTCACTGGTTAAGTGCCCCTGATTTCAATCCCCTGTACCAAAAAAAAAGGACTAAAGATCTAAAAGAGCCAGGCATGGTGGCACATACCTACAATCCCAGCAGTTTGGGAGGCTGAGGAAGGAGGATTGTGAGTTCAAAGCCAGCCTCAGCAACTCAGCAAGGCCTTAAGCAACTTAGCAAGGCCTTAAGCAACTTAGCAACACTCTGTCCAAAAAAACAAACAACAACAAAAAAAACAAACCTAAATAGTCATCCAAAAAAGACATACCAAATACCTAAATAGTCATCCAAAAAAGCCAAAAGATATATATATATATATATATATATATATAAATGCTCAGCATTAGCCATCAGGGAAATGCAAATCAAAACCACAGTGAGATACCACCTCACATCTGTTACAATGGCTATTATCAAAAACACAAAGAAGGGATTGGGGTTGTGGCTTGGTGGTAGAGCACTTGCCTAGCATGCGTGAGGCACTGGGTTCAATTCTCAGCACCACATATAAATAAATAAAATAAATGTCCATCAACAACTAAAAAAAATTTAAAAAAGAAACACAAAGACAAAGAATAATAAATGCTGGTGAGGATGTCGAGAAAGGAGAATAATTATACACTATTAGTGGAGATGTAAATTAGTGTAGCCATTATGGTAAAAGGAATGGAGATTCCTCAAAATATTAAAAATGGAACTCTCTAGCAACCTCACTGCTGAGTATATAGCCAAAAGAAATGAAATTAGTATATCACAGAGAGATCTGCTCCCCTGTGCTCATCACACACTTTTACGTGGCCAATACAAGCAATCAACCTGCGTTTCCATCAGTGGATGAAATGCATAAAGGAAATGTGTTACATATACACAATGAAATACTATGCAGCCCCAAAAAGGAGGGCATCTTGTCTTTTGTGTCACTGTGAATGAGCTTGGTGGACATTATGTTAAGTGCAATAAGTCAGCCACAGAAAGACAAAAACCACATGCTCTCACTCATATGTGGAATCTAAACATGTTTCTCTCATAGAAATTGAGAGCAGAATAGTGATTACCAAAGGCTAAGGAGAGCAGTGGGGGAGATATGGAGATAGGGGGACAGGGAGAGATTGGTCAGTGGGTACAAAGTTACACTTAGGAGAAATAGTTCTGGTGTTCTGTTGCACAGTAGGGTGACTGAAGTTGACAACTATGCATTGATTATATCAAAACAGAGAGGATTTTGAATGTTCTTATTGCAGGAACACATAAATGTTTAAGGTGATAAATATGCTAACTACCCTGATAGGATCTTTACACTATACGTATATGTATCAAAATATCACATTGAGCCTGGCATGGTGGCACACACCTGAAATCCCAATGACTTGGGAGGCTGAAGCTTGCAAGTTTGAGGCCAACCTCAGCAACTTAACAAGACCTTGGCTGAAAAATAAAAAATAAAAAAATAAGCTGTGCGCAGTGGCACACACCTGTAATGCGGCTTTGGGAGGGTGAGACAGGAGAATCAAGGGTTCAAAGCTAGTCTTAGCAATGGTAAGGTGCTAAGCAACTCAGTGAGACCCTGTCTCTACATAAAACACAAAAAATAGGGCTGGGATGTGACTCAGTGGTTGAGTACTCCTGAGTTCAATCCCCAGTACCAAAAAAAGAAAAAAGAAAAAAAAAAAAGAAATCTCTGTTCTTTATAATTACCCTACCAGTACTTTTAGAATTTATCCATTTCTCATTGTCATGCACAGAGCAATAGACACCTCAAGACTGTTTGTATTTGTCAACACCATCACCTTTTTAAAATCCTGTGATTCCAGTGAAGTCATCAGTACAACTCACAAAGTGCACACTATATTGAAGCAGATCAGGAGCACATCCGTGTCACAAGAGCTCATGATGTAAATGTGTATTTGACATATGCAGATAAGTGAGAGGAGTGTTCAGAGGGAGCAATTGCTTCCTGCTTGAGGATATTGGAACAGACTTCATGGAAGGCATGGAATTGAATTTGAGATGGGTAGGAAGGATTTGTCCTTTGTACTGTCCTCAGTAGAAACCAATGAAAGGAATTCAAAATACCAGGGGTTATGATTCAGTATGGAGTGCCAGAAATATGTCAAGAGTTTTCCGAACTTCTGAAGAATGCTGGAAAATTCATTGCATTTATTAATAGGGAAAATTTTATATTAGATTAACTCTTCACAGTCTTTGTATGCCAGTGCAGGCAGCCCTTACACATGCTTTA
>PVHX01002875.1:56106-141050 GCA_004024805.1 Geosciurus inauris
ATATGCACTTTCAATGAACAGTATATATATATATATTTATATATATTTTTTATCAACCATCTTTACTTTACCCATTCCCCTTTCCTGCCCCCCACCTCCCCCATGTCGTGTCCAGTGTTTCTCTATTTCTCTTATGTTTCACATTCCCACCTCCCTTATTCATCAGCATCCACTAATCAGAGAGACCATTCGGCATTTGTACACATGCTTTAAAGAGAAAGTTAAAAAGAAGATGATGGGCTGGGGTTGTGGCTCAGTGGTAGAGCACTTGCCTCGCATGTGTGAGGCACTGGATTTGATTCTTAGCACTGAATATAAATAAATAAATGAATAAAATAAAAGTCCATCAACAACTAAAAAAACATTTTAAAAAAGAGAGAAGATGACTCCAAAGCCTTTCAGCCTTCTCCTCAAGGCATCTACCCCAATATCCACCTTCTCTTTCCTTATTAGAATATCCTAACTGTCTTGCTTCCTTGAGAAAAGAGAGACAAACCCTTTTACATTTCCCTCCTGGTCTTGCATTTGCTCCTCAGTGGAGCAATGGTTGAGGTGCTGTCCTCACCATCATCTTCCCAGGCTCCTCCCATGCCTTCAACATTCTTATCTGGGTTACTGCTCTTGGTCTCTTTCTTCTTTGCTGCTGCTCTTTCTCCTCTATCCAGGAAAGCTTTTCCACTCCCTTGGTTTTAGTTCCAGGGAAGTACTGTTTTAGGCATTAGCATTCTGAAGTTCTCAGCAAAGCAAAAATCATGTATAGTCAACAATGTAGTTGAAAGCCCTTAAAGTGTGGATGGGTTTTCTATATGTAAACCACACTGTGTGTGTGTGTGTGTGTGTGTGAGAGAGAGAGAGATATACATTATATATATTTATGTGTGTGTATATATGTATAAGTGTATATAATATTTATAGCATGTATTGCAATATTATGCATATTCCCTGTATCTGTAATGCAATAACAAATCATACATAATTTCCTGGGAGTAATTAAGAAACTGCTAGCAAGTGTTTTACTGCTGGAAATATTTTAACAAATTTATAAAGATTCCAACCTTCATAAAGCTCTTCTTGTTTGTCAGTATCCTCTTTGTTATTGAAAGATCATTTTATCCATTACTGTATCTTTTCTACTTGGCCTTCAATTTATTTTTCAGTCTTACTTCCTGGTATTGATGAAATATTGCCAGGTTTCTGAGTGATGACATTGGCTTCCTAGATAGTGGTGGAAATCCTTACAGTCATTCACTCAATTCCTTTTCCAATACATATGGACCCATACAAGCACAATTACATCTGTGTTTCATGGGTGTATGTACATTGAGTAGCATATCAGCAATAGGCCTCACTATGCTTCTTTTTCTCTCTTTTGTTGATAATATATGGTTGTCAAATAATAAATCTGAATGATGTATGTCCACTCTAATGCACACACAAGTGTGTGTGTGTGTGTGTGTGTGACTCTTCTGTTTCTGTAGCCTAAACGTTCCCTTGGACTCCAGAACCATATACTTGATTGCCTGTGAAACAGTTCCTATATATGTTTCTGACCCAGTACAGGATGGTTCACCACATGGGAGATCTGTATGTTTCCTTTCACTAGATTAAAATTTTTATAAGGGCAATAATACCTGGCAAATAATATGTACTTAATTAATTGAAACTGCCAATCTAGAATGAAATTAGATCTTCAAAATCTAGATATACAAGAGAAACTGCTTTCGATGAGTGTTCTAAATCAGTACAAGAGGGTTAAAAACAGACAGTGAAATAGCTACTCTGAAAAGACTATTTTTGCCTTAGAAGAAAGGGAACTAGACAAGATAACAGGAAAGCAGAATTGAGGAACTTCCCAGCCCTTGGGCTTTTCCACAGTGTGAGGCTGTGATGTCTACCAACATCGCCCATCTTTGCGGCCTAGACATCCTCCTACCAGGATTCTTGATACAATCAAGGCCTTTAGGAGTTTTGCTATTTATAGAAACGTAGTCTGAGTTAGAGAATAACCCAGATAATTTTGTCACTTTTTAAAATTATGTAATTTTTACAGGTCAAGAAGGCATTGCTAGAATGTTCTGGATTGGATTAAATCAGCTGTACTCAGCAAGAGGCTGGGAATGGTCAGATCATAAGCCATTAAACTTTCTCAACTGGGACTCAGGTAACTGTTCTTCCTCCACCCACTTTGCATAGAGCAGAAGCTTCAAAAAACAAGGGCTTCCCACTCACTGAGATCTTGTAAAAGTTTCAAGTATTGACAAATCTTGTGATTACTTCTCAGTAGAATTTTTTTTCCTAAGCCAATCTTAACCATTATAGCCAAATCAAACCCACACCAGGAACAACTGAGCATTTGTTCTAATCTTCAGAGAAGCCTTACATTTTTAGGTAAGAGTAGAATGAGCCCCACTACCTGGAACCATTCTGGGTCCTGTAGGGGTATTGACATGTCCATGACTTACCCATGTTGTGTTCATCTGAAACTTAACTCTAAATGCAGAAATATTCCCTCATTTTCAAATCCTTGGGGTCTCCTCATTCTAGCACCTGAGTACTAATAGCATAATGGCTATATTTTATTATATAAATAACTCAAAGAAAATTTTATAGTGAATAAAACCCTATTTAGTCAAAAAATCTTTTTTCCCCCAAAGGAAGGATGAGGTACCTTTTTAAAAACAAAATCTGACAAATGAAAAACCTAAAAGTTAACATTAATTTCAGTGTAAACTATTCTGTACATATAAAGGGAAAATGGGTTAAGTACTATAAAATATTAATGTCACTTTAGTTAACTAAATTTTCTCATTTCTAATGAAGTAACACCCTATTATCTCAGTAAATAGAATCTTTAAACCTAATATAATCTTTTTTTTTGGTTGTAGATGGACACAATACCTTTATTTTATTTACTTATATTTTATGTGGTGCTGAGGATTGAACCCAGTGCCTCACACATGCCAGGCTAGTGCTCTACCACTGAGCCACAACTCCAGCCCTGATTTAATTTTTTTTAATAATATCTTTTTTTTTTTTTTTTTTTGGTGGTGCTAATGATCAAACCTAGGGACTTGGATATGCTAGGCAAGCATTCTATTACTGAGTTACACCCAATCCTTAATTTTTTTGCAGGGGGATGGTTACAGGGGACTGAACTCAGGACACTCGACCACTGAGCTACATCCCCAGTCCTATTCTGTATTTTTATTTAGAGACAGGGTCTCACTGAGTTGCTTAGCACCTCACTTTGGCTGAGGCTGGCTTTGAACTCGCAATCCTCCTGTCTCAGCCTCCCAAGTCACTGGGATTACAGGAATGCACCATCTCACCCGATTCTTAATTTAATTTTTAATTTAAGGTTTTAAAGAATCAGAGATTAGTATTTTCATCATATTATAAATCTTATTTTAGATAAGCAGAACAATGTTTATTATAGATTAGCAATAAATATTTACTATAGATTACCAGCCACAGGATATATGAAAAGAATTTTTGTTCTTCGAGACAAGTTTGGTTTTTATTTTTGTGTTTTAAATTGGCTAAAATATATTAGAACACCCCCCCTTGCATTTTGAAAGAAAGACATAATTAAGCACATCATTATCCATTGTATGCAATTTAATTAAAATTTTAACTAAATGATGAGTTCTCATGAAGACAGAAAATTGTAAATGTGAAGTATTTTTTCTAAATACCACCCTGATTCTAACCCTCTTCTTCTAACACTTTGAAAATCCTACTTTTGAAGATATGCCAAAGGCACAAGTAATAGGTGGATCAAGCTGTGCAGGAATGGATGCTGAGTCTGGTCTGTGGCAGAGTATTTCCTGTGAAGCTCAACTATCGTATATCTGCAAGAAACCATTAAATAATACTGTGGAGTTAACAGGTATATTCCTCAGTTGCTCCTACAAATAAGTCTTAAAGCTGCAGTTTTGTGAAATCAAGTAAATCCATCTCAGATACCTATTTCCACCTTTCCTTCATTTGATACTGCCAATGTAGAAAAGTATTTAATTTTTGACTCTGTCATTAGATATTATCAACTACATATGAAAAATCTGTAGTTGAGGCAATGAAGAAGATCAAGTAAAAATATGTATATGCCCATTAGAAGGCAGAGATATTATTCTTTTTTCTTTTTTGGTACCAGGGATTGAACTCAGGGTCACATAACCACTGAGCCATATCCGCAGCCCTATTTTGTATTTTATTTAGAGACAGAGTCTCACTGAATTGCTTAGCATCTTGCTGTTGCTGAGGCTGGCTTTGAACTCACAATTCTCCTGCCTCAGCTTCCCGAGCCTCTGGGATTACAGGAGTGTACCACCGTGCCTTACTGAGATATTCTTTTTTTTTTTTGTACCAGGGATTGAACTCAGGGGTACTCCACTGAGCCACATCCCCAGCCCTATTTTGTGTTTTATGTAGAGACAGGGTCTCACTGAGTTGCTTAGTGCCTCGCCATTGCTGAGGCTGGCTTTGAACTTGTAGTTCTCCTGTCTCAGCCTCCCAAAGTGCTGGAATTACAGGCATGTGCCACCATGCCCAGCTCCAGCTGAGATATTCTTGATAGGAAATGTGTTTCTGCTCACAGATCACTCTTGTTCCTCTAGAGCAGTGGTTCTCGAATGTGGTGTCCAGACCAAACCTGTCAGCATCATCTGTGTTTTAAGAAGTCCTCCAGGTTATGAGAGCCATTGCTATGGGGACAGGTCTTATGTATTGCATGTCTCTGTGACAAATCAAAACCTGTAGACATAGGAGTACCCTCCAGGCTCTCCCAGCCCCTGCCCCATAACACCCAGACCTCCTCTATCCTTCTATGCCAGGCTGGTTCTTTAGATCTTTGTATTGAAAGAACCCAGTAAGAATGAGAAGTACAGGACAAAATATGTATAAGGAGGGGATTTTTCAAGGAAGTATGAGGAAAGAGACAGGAGAACAGCTGAAGTTTTTGAGGAATAGCGGTTTGAGGAGTATTTTACAAGAATAAAGAAGAGTGCCCAGACTGTTGAGCGCTAGGCCCATTGTATACCTGATATTTGATTAATTCTTCACTGCATGAGAAAAACCGACTCAAAACTTGGAGGGGAAAAGGGAATTTTTA
The DNA here is from genome assembly GCA_004024805.1 of Geosciurus inauris. Lineage (NCBI taxonomy): Eukaryota > Metazoa > Chordata > Mammalia > Rodentia > Sciuridae > Geosciurus > Geosciurus inauris. Next base: position 61,217 of record PVHX01002875.1, read on the forward strand.
AATGTCATGCTTTAAGGAATTATAGGGGAAGGGGAAAAAACAATCAAATTTTTTGTCATCCAAAAAGGAGCATTGAGGTTTTTTTGGTTTTTTTTGAGGAAAAAAAAAATCACGTAGAATAAAGAATATAGGGAAATGTTTTAAGATAATAAGGGGAATGAATATTTATCTTCTAAGTTAATATAAACCAAATATAATTCATACAACAAGAATCATAATAGAGAATTCAGCACAAATAAAAATAAACTAGAGCAACTGATGTTGGATTAAGTAAATATCTCAAAGTAGCAATTATTAAGTAAATCATGATGTTTTCACATGATTGAATAATATGCATTCATTATAACTGTGCCAGCAGGAAATAGAAAAAGCAGAACAAAATGATATGCCTACTTATCATTTTAATCTTGTAAAAATATGTATTCATAGAGACAAAGACTAGAATATGAAAATGATTGTTTTAAGTTCAATTATGTGTCATTTTTCCATCTGTTCTTTTATAATAACTATATAATACAGTAGTGAAAAATGAATGCTATTCAGAACCTTAAAGTTAATTGAGTTATCTTGAAATTGTGAGAGGCTAGTTGAACCTGAATTTTATCCTTTAGTAAAAAAGAAACTTTTTAAGATACAGTGTGTTTTCTTGCAGTAAACCTTCCAAGTGGTTCTGAATCAGCGAAGTCTGAGTATCCACTCACTTCCTAGTTTTGTTAACAAGGAAAGAAATATTTTGTATAGCTTTATACTTGACTCTCCAGAAAGACTAGACTGTCACTTGTGACTTTTAGCATGGGCAAAACAAAGAATTGCGTTCTATGAGGACTATTGGTGTAGCGGAGGAAGAAGGAAAGAAGAGGTCCAGAGATGTTGTTTGCCCTTGCCCTCCACTGCTGCTGTCTTTTGGGTATAGAGTGAGCACATGCCTCATTCTGTTCCTGAAATCTGTGCCTGTTCTTTGTTCAAAAGTAAGCTTTAATGTATATCCCCTTGCTAAGCTGACCACATAAGAAAAGAAGGCTTGACTTCATGCTGATCTTTATAAAAGCAGAGACTGGAGGGGAGCCTAACAAATCCCAGAACCAGAAAATGATTCAAACAGCTGGCTTACCCTACACCTTTCTTCTGTCAGTACTAAGGGCAATCCCTTTCTTGATTGTGTCTATACCCTTAGATAGTCTATCCCCGCCATAGAGCAGATTTCTGTCTCATTAAGTTCACATCAGATAATGATAATAATGATTCATTATATGAATCCCTGCAGGAATTCTTATGACACCAGGTATACATTATGTACAACATAAATTCATATTATTCAAATATATGTCATCACATTGTCCAGTTTTCCAGAAGCCTTATGATTCAAAACAAAAATGTACAATGTTGTTGATTTAAAATAGACATATCTTTACTGGAATATAAATTGCTGCTTTTCTCCCAGATGTTTGGACATACTCAGAAACACGCTGTGAAGCAGGCTGGCTGCCAAATAATGGATTTTGCTATCTGCTGGTAAATGAAACTGATTCCTGGGATGAGGCACATCAGAAATGCAGTGCCTTCAACAGTGACCTAATTAGTATTCATTCTTTAGCAGATGTGGAGGTGGCTGTCACAAAACTCCATAATAGGGGTAAGTTTTTTACAAAATACCCTATTTTAGAGGTTTAAAACATTTTTAAAAATCCCTGTTTTTGGACTCTTGGTGGGAATGAAAAGCTTACAATTTGACCCTGTCCACAGGCTTTTCTGTGGTGATGGAACTATCTCATAGCCTGCATTGTCCAATACAGTGGCCACCAGCCACACATGGCTTTTGAGCACTTAAAATGTAGCTAGGACAACTGAGGAATTGAATTATTATTTTTATTTTATTACATTTTGGTTTATATAGCCACCTATGTCTGGTGGCTACTAATTTGGCAATAATGTGGTTGATTGAATAATCTCCCTCTTCTCATAAGCTAAATTCTATTTAGTTTCTTGCAAAAACCCAAGTGATAATTATTTCACTTTTGTAATTATTTGGAAGTTAAAGACTGGTAAACAAAGCTATAATAGACTGCTGTTACCATGCCTTCTGCCTAGGATTCTCTAATAATAGTAGTTAGTAGTAGATACCTGTTCTCTGCCAGCTCAGTGCTAATTGTTTTCCACAATGGACACTATTTCTATTTTAATTAGAATATCTATGCTTGTATTTATAGGGTTTCAGTAATTCTCATAAAGTAAAATTTATCTATGGCAGAGATCAGGAACATAGAGCTTACAGAGTCTAGTACAGCTGTTCTTCCTGTGTACTCTCCCTGCATAAGTGCCATGAAAATCCTTCATTACTTCACCCATCTACCTCATCAACATTTTAATAGGCTAATTAAGAATACCATAAATGCTCTCAAAACCTGTATTAGAATGTAAAAATCAGTAGCAGTATACATATTAAAGAATGTAATCTAGTAAAGACAAACAACATTTTTCTTTTAGATGCCAAAGAAGAAATATGGACGGGCCTTAGGAACATAAATAGACCAACTTTGTTTCAGTGGTCAGATGGTACTGAAGTAACTCTAACATACTGGGATGAGAATGAGCCAAACATCCCCTACAATAAGACTCCCAACTGTGTTTCCTATTTGGGAAAGGTAGGAAACCTCTGTGGTATCTTTCTCATCTTACTGTTATATGTAATAACAATATTAAGATTGCTTTGGTTATGGTATTTGTGTATAAGCTAAGAAAATAAAAGATGAGAGGTTTATAGACTATCTTTCTTGGTAAATAAAAGCAGTTACTAAATAAGCGGTCAGTCCACTTTCTGAGAGTGTCTGCTCTGACCTGAAGCAGATCTAGAGAATCTCTGTGTAACTTGGATTCTGTGCCAGAGTGGCTCTCATAACCCGCTGTCTCCCTGATCAGGGTCTTCATCAGACTTTCTGCCTTCAATGTCATATTTGGCAGGTAGCCACAATTTAACCTGAAAAGTCCCATCTTTTTATGTTCAGGTTAAATTTTATATTAATCCTAGTTTGAGGATGAAGTGAAAACCACTTTTTTAATGTTTTGATTTTAAGTAAAAATTTTTTAAAAATTTAATATTTTATTTTAAAAGTTAGGACTAAACTTGTTCAGAAAAACATCTTACTCCTGTGGATTGCCTAAATATTTACTGAACATACTTTAGTTAAGCACCTAAAACAGGCTGTATCTTCCCCAGAAAGGACATATGTACCCCTGCATTTTTGTTTATATGACATTCCTGTGGACAACTCTCTCATTGATTATGATGTGTCACCCAAACATCTAGAGAGACTTAAGTAGAAGCAATAAATACTTTGTCTGTTCAGAAGTGTTTCAGTAGTAAAGATGTATTTGGAAAGGCATCACATCTGGTACTCTATTTAAAAGAATATCCAAGATATCTTTACAAGAGTATCAAAAATGGAAGTGAGGTGCCATGAGCAAAAGTGAACAGAAGGCATACCTAGACAGCATTTCCAGTGTTCAAAACCAACCCTCAGCACAATTGATCTATTAAAGTCTAACTTCAAGAAAGCAAAGTAGCTTGATCAATTAGGCAAAATTAATTTTGGGTAGCATACTTGAAAGAGACAACGTTGAAGTATAGATGGAAGTAGATTTGAAAGAAATTTTTGATTCTAGAATTCTTGAAGACTAGCCTTGGAACACCACCATCCACATGTCTGAGGAAACTGAGACTGGGAGTTAGCCAATGTAACCCCCAAACTGAACCTGTGCACAGACTTTGGCCATGTCATAGGAAAGAATAGAGTGCTGGAACTGGGGAGAAATGAGTTCTTCTCACTTTAACATCTAGGCTAAGTGTCCTTTGGTGGTTTTATTGTTAGGCCTTTAAGAAAATGAAACTCATCCATTCTGTGACTAGGAGACAATGCTGAGATAACAGGCTGAGAGCCAACTCCTTCTCTCCGTGGATTTAGTTTCTAAATGTATGGCAAATAATTTCTTTCATGAGCAAATATATTTATCTCTATTTTTAAAAAAGCTAGGTTACTGGAAAGTCCAATCATGTGAAGAGAAACTTAAATATATATGTAAGAAAAAAGGAGAAAAAATGAATGACTCAAGATCTGATAAAATGTGTCCTCCAGATGAGGTATGTAAAATCCCTTAGGAAATTTTCTTAAGCAGAATTACAACTTCTTGGTTAGAGGTGGTAGTAGAGACCTCAACAATTTAGACTTGCAAAATAAAAGAAATGATAGCTTCTGTTCATTTACATTAGAGCAAACCAGAAGGCAAGAGTCTTAACATATTGGTGTTCTCACACAAGGAAACAGGATGTTCCTTTGTGGATTTCCATAAAAATGTGAATGATTGGGGATATAGCTGAATTGGTAGAGTGCTTGTCTCACGTGTACAAGGCCCTGGGTTCAATCTCCAGCACCACACACACACACACAAAAGTGTATGATTACTATCCTTAATACAGATATCCTGGACTGGGACTGGGGCTCAGTGGCAGAGCAGTTGCCTACCATGTGTGAGGCACTGGGTTCAATCTTTAGTACCACATAAAAATAAATGAGATGAAGGCATTCTATTCATATATAACTACAAAAAAAATATTTTTAAATACTGATATCCTTACTTCCTCTACTGGTATTATTCCTGTTCAACAATAATTCAACTAACAACTGTTTTATGGTGAGCCAGACCTAGGGGTAAAGAGGATTATGCCACACCTTCTGTCAGGCACAGTCTTGCAGAGGTCATTTATTAAGTTGCAATTCACCCTCATCACATGTATGACTTCACTGGCCATCTCCTCAGTTTCCACAGTTGTAAGATGTTATTAACGTAGCAGAACTTTATTGTCAAAAGGGGACACCATCAAGTCTGAGAAACAATGTGATGATATTTCTCCTCTGATTTAGGGCTGGAAGAGACACGGAGAAACTTGTTACAAGATTTACAAGGACGAGGTCCCTTTTGGAACAAACTGCAATCTGACTATCACTAACAGGTGTGACCATCAGTAAATCTGTACTGGTAAACTTTTAACTCTGAGTTCTTGTACTAAACAATCTGCTTCAGAAAATTGGGCATCTTTAATTCAGTGATTGTAAAACGTTTGCCAAAGTGATTCTTCTTTTATAGATTTGAGCAAGAATACCTAAATTATATGATGAAAATGTATGATAAATCTCTCAGAAAATACTTCTGGACTGGCCTGAGAGATGTAGAGTCCCGTGGAGAATATAGCTGGGCAACTGCTGGTGGGATAAAGCAGGCTGTAACCTTTTCCAACTGGAATTTTCTTGAGCCAGGTAAGTGTCTGAGTCTGAAAAGTAGTAGAAATAGTGACTAGTGAAGTAGCATCCCTCCCAAGTGTTCTTCATTTGCATTTGAAATATGAGGAGATTGATGATCTTCAGGACTAGAGTCTATGAAATGATCCAATGACAGAAATTAGAAAAATCAGCTTTCCAAGACCATCCTCTAATAACACAGAGATAGAACCACCACCATGAGGTTTTGGGTTTTTTTTTTTCGTCTTTTCTATGTAAGTCTCAAACAGAATCTAGAAGCTTCCTTGTGAAGCACTACATTTTCATCTCCTTTTTTTCTTTGAACTTGTGATCCTCCTGTCTCAGCCTCCCAAGCTGCTGGGATTACAAGCGTGCACCACCACACCCAGCTACATTTTCATCTCCTTGTTTAACTTCACTCTCCAAAATTGAATGTGTTATTTCTGTTATTCTCGGAGAGTGAGAATTAAGAAGGGACTATATTGTATATAGTATTTATTTTGAAAATTAGTTCAGGGCTGGGATTGTGGCTCAGTGGCAGAGCGCTTGCCTCGCATGCATGGGGCACTGGGTTCGATCCTCAGCACCACATAAAAATACATAAATAAAGATATTGTGTGCATCTACACCTAAAAAAAATTTTTTTTTAAATTAGTTCATCTTTCTCCAATCACCCTAAAGCATTTGCCATGGAGTCAGACAATTTGACACAGAAAGGGCCTCCAAAATCTCTTCTAATTTTATAGTTGAGGAAACAAAGGCTTATAAAGGTGATATACTTGACAAAGTTTAACTAGTTATTCAATCAGGAAATCCAGATCTAATTTCCAAGTCAGTGTTTTTTTTTTTTTTTTTTTAAAGAGGATTTTAGCTTTGAATAAGACAGTAGTTCTAACACATTCTACTTTTCTCCCTTTATATTACTTATATTTTCTTGTGTTAGTCTAATGTGATCATGGAGACCATTTTTTATAACCAGGAAACTGGAGCATGTGAGCTTATAATCAAACACAATATTTAAAATGGAGAACACCCACAAAATTTGTGACACATGGTTATGACCATCAATGTGAGTATTGTTAATAACAAAATCACCTATTTACTTACAGAAGACAGAGGATACAGATGCTAACTCTGGTTAAAGCTCACTTAAATTAGAAATGTTCTAGCAGGTAAAACGTAGATTTCTTTAACAGAGGCTCAGCCACTTTAGAATAAATGTCACAGTTATCCTGGATAAGCTTCAGTGGGTGGAGAGTGCTCAAGGAGTAGCTGCTCTTATGGTGCCCTTGGTTCTGTAGTTAGAAAGACTTCCATTAAGCTCTCTTTGCCTTTATAACTCCAGCTTCGGTCTATCATGAGCAAACCATGGATAGGTGGGCAGAACAGGAAAGAAGCAGCACACTCATCCAAAGTGGCGTGGCACTGTTTTTTTCAGTTCCTTGTTCTCGTTGCCTGTATATAAATATGAGACCATATAGCCTCTCTGTTAGGTGGGATAGAAGTCGTCCTCATTACTTTCAGTGTTTGTGACTCTTCTTGTATTCTGCCCATTTCCTGGAGAATTATAATTAAACCATTTTTTATAATATTGAAATTTGATCATGTAAGCTTATAATTAAACATAATATTTGAAATTAGGATTGCCCACAAAATTGGTGACACATGGTCATGACCATCAATATCATGCTATAATGGAAAGGAAGCATAGCATGACTTTTTGCCAGATAAATCTGAGTTCAAATTTCAACTCCACATCTCACTGTGAATAGAGTTAAATCATTTAGTCTTCATTTGAAAAGTAGATCTGAGGGCTAGGAATGTGGCTCAGTGGTAGGGCACTTGCCTAGCATGTGCAAGGCCCTGGGTTCAATCCTTTACTATCACCAAAAAAAAAAAAAAAAAAAGATTTACCTTTTTAAAACCATTTTTTTACTTGTTCTAATGAGTTATACATGACAGTAGAATGCATTTTGACACATCATACATAAATGGAGTATAACTTCTCATTTGTCTGGTTGTACATGATGTAGAGTTACACAGGTCATGTAATCATATAAGCACATAGGGTAATAATGTCCCAATCATTCTACTATCATTCTTACCCCTATGCCCCCTCCCCTCCCTTCACTCTCCTCTGTCTAGTCCAAAATACCTCTATTCTCCAACACCCCCCCCTCCCGCCACTGTGAATTAGCATTTGCATATCAGAGAAAACATTCGGCCTTTGGTTCTTTGGGATTGGGTTATTTCGCTTAGCATAATATTCTCCAGTTCCATCCATTTACCAGAAAATGCCATAATTTCCTTCTTCTTTAAGGCTAATATTCTATTGTGTATATATGCCACAGTTTCTTTATCCATTCAATCTATTGAAGGGCACCTAGATTGGTTCCATAGTTTAGCTATTGTGAATTGAGCTGCTATAAACATTGATGTGGCTGCATCACTGTAGTATGCTGATTTTAAGTTCATTGAGGGTGGTATAACTGGGTCAAATGGTGGTTCCATTCCAAACTACCTTTTAATGTTGTTAAGAACAAATAAAATTATGACTGTCATGAATGGTAAACAAATGTTTCCACATACCTTTATTACTAAAGGAGCTACCTTTATTGTGCCTGCCCTTTCTTTGGATCTGAATCTGGGAATGTTTCTACTTTGAAGTGTACTGAATTGCTTAGAAACTGCTCAAAGTTTTTTAAGCTAATTGGAACTATTTTCCTGCAGCATAGTGGTTTGGCATACAACCTTGGGAGCAGACTGCTTTGGGTCAATTGCTTACTAATAGTGTGACCTTGGACAAGTCACTTCATTCTCATTTCCTCAGTTATGACAATAGAATCCACCCTATGGTTTGTTGTAAGAATGAATTAGCTTAATCCCTAGGATGGTATCTGCTTGGGAGTCAATACTTCTCTATAATACCTACCACCACCATCATCATCATAATCATCATTCTGAACAACACCTTTTTTTCTTTTTCCTCCATTGTTTTTCCTGTTCTTTCTCCCTACCTTGGCTCAAATAAAGAGAAGAAATAAATGATAGAAAATGCTTGAACTTTAAAGTTTTAATTCAACTTTCCCATTGCACCCCAGCGTTTCCTGGTGGGTGCGTGGCCATGTCTACTGGAAAGCTGCTTGGCAGGTGGGTGGTGAAGGACTGCAGAAGCTTCAGAGCACTTTCAATTTGCAAGAAAATAAGTGGACCTCTGGAGCCTGAAAAAGCAGCTCCCAAGCCTGATGGCCCTTGTCCTGAAGGCTGGCATGGTTTCCCCTCCAGTGTTTCTTGTTACAAGGTAAAGTGGCATTCTCATCCAGTCCTTCAGTGGGGTTATCTTTGCACTATTCTAGTTCATGTCCTTGTACAAATTGTGTTCCTTGCCATAAACACATAACCTTTAAAAAGTGTTTGGAAGCATAGAGTCCTTGGCAGGACATTTGGAACCTCTGGTGTCAGGTTAGAGGTGGGTGTTTCAGTCCCATACCCTGTACATGTCCTCCCCAAAAGAGTAGGGCCAGAGCCAGAAGTGGCCCTCTGCCTGGCTTCTCTCCTTCTGGGAGTTGGGTGGGCTGCCACCTTGCTGATGCCCTGTTTGTGATTCTCATATCCCTCTACTTGTCAAATGAAGAGATTCGTCACTTCTCGTTATAAGGAAAAAAAATGGGTCAGCCAGCCAGTCCCATAAACAAACCATTAGATACCACCCCAAAAGTTAGTAGTAATGACAGTGTTTAGTCTCAGGCTCACAAGTCTTAGGGTCAGCCAGGGTTGGACTGATCTAGTTTGAATGGTCAACTCTACTTCCAACTGCAGGTCAGCTGTGTGGGACTCCCTGTGATGACTGGGGCCTGTTGCCCTCATTCTAGGGCTCAAGCCGAAGGGGCAGCCACTATCAGGAGCTTGTTTTTCTTGTGGCAAATCACTGGAGCCCAAGAAGGCAAGCCCAACCACATGAGCACATCTCAGGCCTCTGCTCACTTTAGCTACACTAGTATCCCATCAATCACAGCAAGCTACATAGCCAAGCCCAACATCAAAGTACAGAAAAGTCTACTCCACCTCCCAGGAGGCCATGGCAAGAACATGTCATTATATTATAGGGAACAGAAGAATTGAGACCAGTAATTGGCCTGCCAATGCATTTTCTCTTCCTTCTCTTCCCCTTCATCCTTTTTTTTGAAATAATGATGATTTCTTTGACCTGAAATTAATCATTACACACCAAAGAAATATTCCACAGTGCCAGGTTTTATTTTGCTGCCTTCTATCAATGTTCACACATCAGTACAGACTTTTCTTTGCTGCTTCTTCACCTGAAAATAGTCCTATTCTTATGTAGGTCTCAGTGGCCTGCATTCAAAATTATATTGTTAGTATATTTCTTTGCAAAATTCTTCTCCCAGAGCTTCCATATGTACCCTTTACAGCCTTGCCTTTCAAAATCTTGTTGGAACAGTTTACCAGCCTGGCTGAGGTAGTTCATCCATCTGACATTAGTGGGCACCTGTGCATAAAGGCTCTTGGGCTCATTGTATACACATTTCCCTGTGCCCTTACACTATGAGGACTGGTTTCAGGGCCCATGCATTTTGACTATAATTAACTATAAAACTATGAATATTTTGTGATTATGCCAGAAAAAAATTAACATTATATTTTTGTCAAGGCATTCCACGCAGAAAGAATTATGAGAAAGAGGAACTGGGAAGAAGCTGAAAGATTCTGCCAAGCACTTGGAGCACATCTTCCTAGCTTCAGTCATGTGAATGAAATCAAGGAATACCTTGACTGGTTAAGGGATCAGTTCAGGTAATATTTCTAGAATGAGCTTCTATGCTAAATGTGATGTAAGTATTCAGATTAACATGTTTTACTATCTTATAAAAACCAATGCTTAGCAGTCATGCAATATCAAGCCCTCGTATATGCAAGATACCATGAGAGATTCAAAGATGAATGAGACACAGTCCCTGTCCTTTGTGTAGTAAAGTTCAACAGCAGCATTAAGAAAAGAATGTCAAAAACTCTACAGCATAGGTAAGTAGGGGCCTTGGCAATTCAGAGAAGGGAGGAAATATTCCTGGCAGGTATGATCAAGGGAAATGTCATGAGCAAGGCTAATTCTTGAAAGGTAGGTAATATTTTAAAAGGTAAAATTGAAGAAGCCAGTGAAAACAACCCAAGTCAAGGTGCTGAGAACAGAATATATGTATAGATATGGGCAAGGAGAAATGAATCATACAACTTAGTTAAAAAATGAGATTTGGATATGAAATTGAAATGTCCTTGCTTATCAGAATGAGTTTGATTTTAAGTCAATAAGTAAAAAACAAATAAGTTAATTAGTCCCCAATTAACTTCATTTGTAAAGAGATTGATATAAACTACTTATGTTCCTTATACACAAGCACACAAATACACATATGCATTCAAATGCATACATACGTACACATACATACAGAGAGGGGAGTAGCTCTGTAGGTTGATGCAGAACAACTAGCTATAAAGCTGTTACAACTGCTGTGGTGGAAACCTGCATAGAGAAAGGGAAGTAAGAAAGGGGAAATCAGAAGTGATCATGGAAGTTATAGCCATTGTGATTTTAATTTGAGGGTAGAAGGAGCCTTCCTAGTCCATTGTCCTAATGTCTTTAAGGACAATATGGAAAAATATGGGCCAGATGATGCTATAATGGGAGAAAAATTTCTCTGAAACTTTACGTACGATCATGGTTATTAGGGTCTTCCACTCCACAAAATATTTTTCTCTTCTCACTTTCTGAACTAAAAAAAAGTCCCAAAGCTGTTTAAGAAAAAAAACAAAAATTTGGAGTATATCAAAGTCAATTATATTTTCCCAATCATATTGAATCCAACAAAAATCTCAAAACAACAAAAATTGAAACAGTTTGCCAAAACACAAAAAAAGTTTAACTAGCCTTCTTTGGGACTTTAAATGTAGAAAGATATTTAAAGACTGATATCTAAAAAGTTTTGAGGTAGAAAATGCCTATAATGTATTAATTTTAGTTTCCAACTAATTTCACTTGTAAAGAAATTAACTGATGTTAACTACCCATGTTTCCTTCTTGGAAAAAATTTCAAAGACAAATTCCAGTTTAGAGATGAATACAAAAATCAAAAACACACGAATAAGTAGTTCATTATAAAAGAATTAGAAGCAATAATATAACATTAAAACAATGCCCCAAATCTAATTATTATATGTATAATTACAAAGACAAAATGAAACTGTCCTATGTCTTGAAAGAGAAATATAAGAATAATAACACCAGGTTTTTAACTGTTTATAAATAAAAACGAATATAGAAAGATAAAAACAGTTGTGAAAAAAATGAAAGCATAGTAAATTTCTCATTTTACCTGGAAATCATATTTAGAAACACTGATTATATAAATTTTTAAAGTTTGAAGATAATGTTTAGTAAAATTTAAGAGTATGTCCATCTGTTGAATGTGGTGGTGGAAGTAAGTAGTGGTGGAGCCCATATAGATAATCATAAATAAAATAATCAAGGATGAAATTCAACATAAAACAAGTTGGCAAAAGACCCATTGTCAGTTTTGATTAAGTCCAAGTCTACAAATTTGTTCAATAATAATATCCAACTCTACATTGCTATAAGAGACTTTAAAACAGCCAGTTAGCACCTCTGCAGCCCAAGGTATGATGTTCTATTCCTGGGAGGAAGGGGATACAAAGTATTACAAAATTAAGACATTTCAATGAAAACCCATCTCTTTAAAAATTGAAAAAACTGGCAATGAATCATATTACACTGTATATAAGTCAGTGTGAGTAGCTGGAGGCCCAGTGAGATGTGACATCACTGTTCAATTTGCCAAGGTCCCTAACTCATTACTTCTTGACCTTCTTACAATATGTGCTTGTTCCATATTAACTCAAAAAGCAAATGAGTTAATGATCACAAGTGTCATGTGATCATATTGATAGGTGCTACAAACCCATCTGGTAAAATTCTTATTCATTTCTGGCTTAACTTACATGCTTAATATATTTAATGAATATAATTAATAAATAGAAGAATAGCTCAAACCAATAGCCATATCACAATTAATGACAGAGTATTATTAAATGCACCTCTGTGCCAATGGCAGATTCTCATTCCCATTTTAGTTGGCATCCGGCCCAGAATCACTTCACCCAGTGATTGGACAGGGACCAGTTAGGGATCAAGCCCTCAGTACTATTTCTAAAGGTACAGCTACTGGTCTCACAAGATCCTTAAGCCTTTTTATGAAGAGTGAGGGTGTCTCTAAATATTTTAGTTAATCCCCATATTTGAATAATTTAAATTTCACTAATGAGAGCCCATTTCTGACATCATGCTGATTAGCAATCTTCTAATTTCACTGACATAAACCCTTTTCTGATTTTCAGCAGAGGCTAATTACCACAGCTTCCAGTGTAGCTTTGGATCACACATATATGTCCCTGTGGTGGCCTCCTGTGGGGCATGGCCTTTTTAACACTGTTGATCCTTCCTGAAGTGTGAATTTTCAGCAAAGCAGCCTAATGGCCCCAAGATCTCAAGCTTGACCCACACAATATCACACTGTCTAGATAAAGTATTTTTAGTAAAATACAGGTATACAAACAAACTCTGGATTATAGAGTTAATAACTCTAACTGGAACAAGGAGTCATGGGTAAGTACTAAGCAGTAAGGGTGTAGATATTTGTGGGAATCAATTAGTGGAAAACACTGGAATAGCACATGCAATAGAAATGACTGCTAAGAGCAACTAGATTACACTAGGAAACAGAACTAATATGAAAGATAATTAAAGAACTTTTCTTTATTTTTCAAATCACACTTAAACACTTCCTATATAAAAATTAGTACAAATTCATATGTAAAATTTGGAAACTATTAAAAGGGTAATGAAGAAAATAGGAATCACCTCAAATCCTAGTTCCCACTTATAAACATAGTTAACATTTAGTGTAAATGCTTTCAAGTTTCTTCCATTTCTATAAATGTAGTTTTTACAAAATTTATTGTCCATCAAATTTCTAATCACAAAAGTAATGCATATGGAATTGGAAAACAAAAAAGCACAGAGGAAAGAAAACAAATCTTTTTAGGAATTATGTTTTATTTGTATTCTTATCCCAGCAGCCAATATAATGCCATATTAAACAGACAGTTTTTCTGCTTAATAAGTGTCCCATTAATAAAAAGATTGTTTCTCTGTGCTGTACTTTGAAAGAAAACATTCTAGAACCAAAAATGTAGCTGTGGCTTAAAGGAAAGGAAGGAAGCAAACCCATTCATATTAGAAAATGATTCTAAAGCTTACTCCTTGAATGCATTAGCTTTTATTGCAGGAATTGACCTTTCTCAGCAAGAAGTCCATTGCCCACCATATTGTGTACTGGATGCCAAAGAGTTAAGTCAGATTACTGCTGTAGTCTCACAATCTAAGTTCCACATCTCTGTTTGTATTTCAATGAAAAGGATTCATGGTGCACCAAGTCATTAAGGCTCTGAGATCTTTGCAGCTCTTAATGGCAGCCCAACAGGGAAAGCCATTGTAGAGCAAAAATAGTCATAGGATTAGAGAATAAAGACTTATTTGCAATGCCATTGCTGCTGTGTACACTGCCTCCTGTGAAGTGGCATGAATGGATCTAGATATAAATCTAAGGCTTTGCAGACTAAGAGCCCTCATCAAATAGTATTTATTGGGGGTTATGGCTGAGATACAGTTTTCCTTAGCAACCAGATACAGCAGGAAATTTGATTGAGAATTTTAGCACACTCACATATATTAACCTTTTATATAATGTCTCCTTAACCTAAAATCCTTGAAACTGTATACTTAGTTTGTATACTTGGACTGGAATACAAAATAAATTTATTAAGACAGCATTTCATTTTGATGTGATTCCTATTATGGTCAGGTATATAACTTTTATTTTTCTGTCGAGTTTTCTGAAATCTACATTGGAGGTTTGCAATAATAGATGTCATTTCCAGTTTATTCTTACCTTTATCTGGCTACAGCTAAAGCAGATCAAACTTGAAACAAGTTATGATTCAGAAAATACTTTCCACTTCTGACCACACACATAAACACAAGTAGCTACTATTTTATGTATTTGTGATGCACTAGTGAATCCCTTGAAATGTAACTGAAGACTAAATTTCTGGGTTGAAATGAAGTTCAATCTCAGAAAGTAGTGAAGATTAAATATTGTTTGGACAATTGGGCAAACTCTTTTTCTCTAGGAACTATCCTCCGAGATTCAGCTGAGGCACAGAAATGAACTTGAAAGATGAGAAGCTTTTAAATGGGAGGAGGGACAGCCAATGGCTGAGAGGAGACTGGGTGAGGGCATCAGGGGCCTGGAAGCTGGCCATAGGCCTCTGCAAAGACTGCTTGGGGGAAACCTCTTGAATGCAGGGCAGTTGACCTTTGACCATCTGCGCAGCTATACTGTTGATTGTGTAAAGAAGGTAAAATATCTAATGTTTAGTTCAGGGAAAAACAAAATTCTACACCAATACCCCAGGCCCAAGTATATAATATGCAAAGATGTGGGAGAAATGAAGTAGTATTGCCAAGTAAAAATGAGGAAGGAAACTTAATCTCCTCTTTATTTTAGCCTTCTGGCTTTAATTATGCTGTATGTGGTAGTTATCTAGGCCTGTAGTATAGAAATGCAAAATTCAGACAGTGTGGGACATTTGGAAGCTGTTAGGAGAACTCTAATTAATTGAAGACACAAATTGCACATTCCTTTTATAGCTACTAAGTTTAAACTGACTTAGTTGTCTCCCCTGGATTTATCTGAAGTCCACAAATTGGTGATTGTCCTCTATGAAAGAAAATAATATATAACACTAACAACCGAAAGGGACAGTCTTCATGTTCCATTGCAACAAGTTGAAAAACTTGGGATTAAAATGATAAAAAAGTACTGATTAATGTTAAGCTATGGAAGATTATTGAACAAAGGAAAGAGATAAAGTAATTATCTTATTAAAAAGTAAAGTAATTTAAAAGTTTGTTCTAGCCTTTGATTCACTAGAAAATTTTGTAAAAATGTGCAAACCTATTATATTTCCCAGTAGTCTTGTAGTTGTACATTCCATATATTCCATATGTCCTACCTAAGAGTAGGGACAGTTTTTAGATTTATATCCTACCCCTTTTCTAATATGTATCTATATTCATACTATGTTTATATATGTATTCTGTATGCATACACATACACTCACCCATACACATATGTATTGATCCATGTGCCACTAATGCCTTGTGCTAACAGAAAATTAAATTATATAGACCACAGGGCCAGGGATATAGCTCAGTGGTACAGCACTTAGCTAACATGCGGAAGGCACTGCATTCAATCTCAGCACCACACACACACAGAGAATTATATGGAATATAACTGGTCTGCCTACTAAGCCTTAAAAAATACAAAAAAATTTTAGAAATTATTTTCAAGTAGGGATGGAAACAAAATTTTTAAGTTTTATCACTTCTACTTATGCAGATCTATTTTCCTGGCTAGTGTTTAAGTTTATTTAAGGAAAGGAATCACTTAAATGTGCATATGTTTGTGAATATATTCTTCCTTGGGATGCCTATCTGTTTCGTCTAGGCCAATCTGAATACTGCACACGGTACACTTCAGATTTTGGCAAGAAAGAAATGTTAGCCATCCTTTGAAAACTACCTCCTAACCTCGTGAAAGTGTTTCCTTAGCTCCTGCAAACCACAATGACCTCTCCTTCCTCTCAACTTTGGTAGCACTTAAATTTATACAGTTTATTTGATAGCTCTCATAAAAGTTCTTATATTTTCTTTTCTTATATAAATATTGTCTCCCTAAATACTTTACTATTAGGTCTTGTACTTCTCTGTATCATCATTGTGCCCAGCTCAAGGCTTTGTACATCAAAGTATACTACTTATGAGTATTATGTGTCATCACTTAAGTAATTATTTAATTGTATTTCTCTAGTATATTTCTTTGGCACTTCAAAGGTACTCAGATTTGTTTACTTTCAGCTTAATGGGCAGTAAAAATTAAAATATTTTTCTAATCTTGTTTAGTGTAAATTTAGGAAAATGGTTCTGTTCTTTTTAAAGAAATGTGAGAGTGTTTAGATGAATGCTTTTTTGAAGTTCCATTGTTGTATTTGGCTCTATCTAAAAATATTGTTTAATATGAAAACCCTGCAGTAAAGTTTTGAAATGGTCACAAATTTTTGTGTTTAAAGTTTAAAGCTGAATGATTTTGCCTTTCATGCAAAAAAATTTTTTTTCAAAATTCAGTTTTTTAAAAGTATGCTACTAGCTGGGCGCAGTGGCACACCCCTGTAATCCCAGCAATTTGGGAGCCTGAGACAGGAGAATCAAGAGTTCAAAGCCAGCCTCAGCAATGGCGAGGCACTAAGCAATTCAGTGAGACACTGTCTCTGCATAAAACATAAAATAGGGCTGGGGATGTGGCTCAGTGGTCAAGTACTCCTGAGTTCAATCCCTGGTGCCAAAAAAAAAAAAAAAAAAGTATGCTGCTTTTCCTATAGCTACACCATATTAAAAGTTCAGTGTTATTTCAAAAGGCTTTATCTTATTTATTTATTTATTTAGCAGCACTGTGGATTGAACCCAAGGCCTTGCACAAGCTAGCCAAGTGCTCTGTTACTAAACTACATCCCAGCCCTTCTTTTTTATTTTAATTTTGTGACAAGATCTTGCAAAATTGACCAAGCTGGCCTCAAACTTGCAATCCTCCTATCTCAGTTTCCCAAGTAGCTGGAGTTACAGGTGTGTGCACCACCACGCCCAGTTCAAAAGGCTTTTTTTATAGCTTGAAGTTGTGTTTTCTAGTCAGTGAGAAAATGGTCTGAATAAACTTATATGACTGAAGCACTTTAAGCATGTGAATGGTAAATATTTTCACCAAGTGCCCTCAAAATTTTTTTAATGCTTCCTCTTTATGTAGTGACCAGCGTTGGCTATGGATAGGTTTAAATAAAAGGAGCCCAGATCTACAAGGATCCTGGCAGTGGAGTGATCGTACACCAGTAAGTTAGAACCTTCTGTTGGGGTAATATGGAAGAAATGTTTATTTCAACAACAAGTAAGTTGATTACTAATGCATCTGTACCCAAAATTTATATGGAATCTCTAAAGAACCTAAATTACCATAGTCTTGAGCAAAATAGAGGAGGTGTCAAACTTCTGGACTTCAAAAATGTATTACATGGCTATGGTACCCAAAACAAATTGGCACTAACATAAAGAGATACATAGACCAATGGAAAAAATAGAATGCTGAAAAAAAGAAATCCATACATTTACATACCGCAAATGATTTCTGGCAGTCAGGAAGACAACAATGAGGGATAGAGTTGTGGCTCAGTGGTAGGGTGCTTGCCTAGCAGGTGTGAGGCACTGCACCACATAAAAATAAATAAAATAAAGTTATTGTGTCTATCTACAACTAAAAAATGTATTAAAAAAAAGAACACACAATGAAGAAAAGAGAGTACCTTCAATAAGTAGTGCGGGTAACCATGGATACCCGCATGCAGAAGAATGAAATTAGATTCTTATCTCACACCATCTATAAAAATCAACTAGAAATGAATTAAAAGACTTAAATGTAAGACCCAAAACTATAAAACTGCTAGAAGAAAATATAAGAGGGAAGTTCTATGATATCGGTTTGGGCAATGACTTATTGGCTATGACCCAGAAGCATAGGCAACAAGAGCTAAAATAGACAAATATGATCACACCAAACTGAAAGAGTTCTGCACACCAAAGAGTCAACCTACAATCAATAAAGAGACAACCTACAGAATGGGAAGAATTATCTGCAAATTATATGTCTAATAAGGGTTAATATCCAAAATATGTAAGAAACTCAAGCAACACAATAGCAAGAGAACAAATAAACCAATTAAAAATGGGCAAATGGTCTGAATAGACATTTCTCAAAAGAAGACATTAAGATGGCCAACACATATATGAAAAAAATGTTAAACATTGCTAATCATGAGAAAAATACAAACTAAAAACACAATGAGATATAACTTCACACCTGTTAGAATGGCTGTTATCAAAAAGACAAAAGATAGTAGGGGGTACATGGTGCACACCTGTAATCAGCAGTTAGGGAAGCTGTGGCAGGAAGATCACAAGTTTGAAGCCAGCCTCAGCAACTTAGCAAGACCCTCTCTCAAAATAACACAAAAACAGGGCTGGGGATGTGCTCATAGAACCCTCTTGGGTTTGATCCCCAGTAACACACAAAGAATAAAAAAAAGAACTTCCATATGATCCAGGAATCTCACTACAAGGTATATATCCCAATGAAATGAAATCAGTATTTTAAGGAAATAGTTACACTTCCATGTTTATTGCAGCATTATTCATAATAGCCAAGATATGGAATCAACCTAAATGTCCATCGATGGATGAATGGATAAAAGAATTGTGGTATATATATACATAATGGAATACTATTCAGTCATAAAAAGAAGGAAATCCTGTCACTTGCAACAACATGGATAAACCTGAGGTGAAAATGTTAATTGAAATAAGCCAGCAAGAGAAAGACAAATGTCATATAATTTCACTCATATGTAGAATCTAAAAAAGTTGATCTCATAAGTAGAACGGTGGTTACCATAGGTTAGGGTAGGTAAGGATTGAGGAGATATTTGTCAAAGGATACAAAACTTCAGGTATTGATAAGAGGATAAAGCGCAGGAGATCTATTATTGTACAACATGGTGATTATAGTTAATAACAATAATTCTGAGAGTAGATTTTTAGTGTTCTCACCACCAAAAATGATAACTATGTGAGGTAAAATATATGTAAATTAGATTTAGTCATTCTACAATGCATATACTTCAAAACATCATGTTATATATGATAAATAAATACAATTTTATTTGTCAATTAAAAGTGTAGAAAAATATATCTACATACCAAGCTACCATTAAAATTGTGCAGATGCATCCTTACTGAAATGGAAACATTCACATATATGAAATATATGAAGTTGGGGGTGGGGATTTTACTTTTAATTTTAAAAATGCATAGTTTATATATGGTCCAATATTGTCGCCCGCCGGCAGGAGACAATAATCACGCTGTTATTTTCAGAAAGCAATCTTTATTTTTGTTGAGCGCTTTTCTTGCCTTCCTTAGTTCTCTTTTGTTCTCTCTCGTTCTCTCCTGTTCTCCCCCCAGCCTCCTTCTATCTACTTTTCATACAGCAGGAAGTAATACCGAGCAGAGTTACAACCAATTAACAGGAATAGCATTATCAAGCACGAGGGGAATGCATGAGCAGAATACAGGCGTGTATCAGAGCAGGCATTGCCCACGAGCCAAGCATGCACAGTGATGTTACCGCCAGCCAATACTGTGCACTTCCTTAAGTTGTCCACCTGTTTACTGCAAGTTTCTGGCATATAGCCAGGTCGCCATCTTGAAAGGGCGGGGCAGCTCCCGGGCCCAGAGAGCCTGCCCCCAACAGTCCAAAAAAGATAAAACTATAGATATATAGATATGGCGGTCATTTTTGGTTAGTACAGATAACTTTTTCCCCCCAAAGCTTTTCTTTATTCTGCTCTTAATAATTTGGTTTTTTTTGTTTTGTTTTGTTTTTTGTTGTTTTGTTACTAGGGATTTAACCCATGAGTCCTTAACCACCAAGTTACATTTTTATGTAGACCTTTTTATTTTTTATTTTGAGACAGGATCTTGCTAAGTTACTGAGGGCCTTGCTAAGTTGCTGAGGCTGGCCTCGAACTTGCAATCCTCCTTGCTCAGCCTCCCAAGTCACTGGGATTACAAGTGTGCACCACCACACCTGGCTTTAATTTTTTTTAATAATAAATTTTTGTTTTTATTATCTAGAAATAGGAGTTAGGTAAAAAGAAATTTATTGGGGAAACAATTCATTGAGGGGAACCTAAAAAATCCTCCAATATTATTTTAAATAATCTACATTAGACTGAAGAGAGGTTTTAAATAACACTAATAGCAAGAATTTCAAATATTCAATAATTGCTGTTCCTTACATTTCTGTTAATTCATTTTGTTTTCTTTCTAAACGTTAGATTCGTGCCCTTTTTTCTGACTTGTATTTTCAAATTGGAGCATATTTGAGGTTAGTTGATGAAATAACCAGCATTTTAACATATGCAAAACATGAAAGAGAAGACAGAGGAGGAGGAGGATGTAGGTGTCGTCACTGTCTTGGCAGTCTCACTCTCTGACTCTAGCAGTAAATTTACTACACCATTAACCTCCACTTCTGAAACTGTGGCTTCCTTTGTTTGGAAACTTATGGCATTATGACATTTCCTAAGTCTTCTCATGATTTAACATCCTGATTTTTAAGCTGTTTTCTTTCAGTGGCATATGAACATGCTCCAGTTATTAAAGCTGCTTAAATTACATCTAAATTGCAAATATTTATGCATCATTCTTAAATTCTCAAGGCTCTCTTGTCTTTTCAGGTATCTAGTATTATGGAAAATGAGTTTCAGCAGGATTATGACATCAGAGACTGTGCTGCTGTCAAGGTCAGTGCAATGCTGGAAAATCTGCATTAGAAGTAAATAAATATTTGGGAAGCTGAAACAGGAGAATCACAAGTTCAAAGCTGGCTTCATCAACCGCCAGGCACTATGCAACTGAGTGAGACTCTGTCTCTACATAAAACACAAAATGGGGCTGGGGATGTGGCTCAGTGGTCAAGTACCCCTGAGTTCAATCCGTGGTACCAAAAAATAAATAAATAAATAAGCAAATCTCAGGGCAGAGGTGGTAGCTCAGTGGTAGAGCACATGTTTAGCATGTTTGAGGTCCTTGGCCTGATCTCCAGGAAAGAGAGAACAGCATGCAGGAGATGGGGGTGTTGTTTTCAATGCTGTGTTGCAACTGCATTGGGAAATTAGATTAATGCCAGGATAAAGTGTTTGTATATTTTTTTTCTTTCTTTTTTTTTTTTTAGTTTTGGTGGACATTTATTTATTTATTCATATGCAGTGCTGAGAGTCAAACAGTGCTCACACATGCTAAACAAGTGCTCTACCACTGAGACACAACCCCAGCCTGTGTCTGTACATTTTTTGAATGGCAATAGGGCACTTAAAAGAATCTCTGAGGATGGAGGATGACATGAACTGAGAGCATGAGGAAGATTTATCTTGAGACAGATTTCAAAATACAGCAGATAAGAGTGGAAGACACAAAAGACCCGTTAGGCATTTACCTCTGCAGAATCCATTCCTTTATCCATTTGATAGGTGACATGTGTAGGGGGTCTATGAAGGGGAATAAAACAGTGAGAGGGCACAGAACATTGTCATTGTCTTCATGGAACTTCCAGTCTAGTAGGATATGAAGACAAACAAGCAGCGATGATACCATCAGGCCAGGGCTATGACAGGCAGAGTACAGGTTACACACAGGAACAAGGTTGTCATGAATGAATAATGACAATAATGGCAGTGATGGTGGTGATGGAGGCAGCAGCAAACACTTATTGACTCCTTTATAAGTCAAGCATTGGGGGCTGGGGCTATGGTTCAGTGGTAGAGCACTTGCCTGGCATGCGTGAATCACTGGGTTCCATCCTCAGCACCACATAAAAATAAATAAATTAAATAAAGATATTGCATCCATCTAAAACTAAAAAAATTATTAAAAAAAATAAGTCAAGCATTTTACAAGGCATGTCATATGTATTATTTCATTTAATACACAACTTTATGAGGTAGGTACTGTTATCATAGTCATTGTGTAGAGATGGAAATTTGAGCTTTGAGTAACTTACTCAAGGTTATGTGGTAACAGGACTGAAGTTTTAAAACAATGTGTCTGAGTCCAATACTCTTAACCACTGTGTAATATGATTGGAAGGGGTATTGGTCTGTGGAGAATATGCTGTATTTCAATTTAGATAGTTTAAATCTAACCTTGGCATAAAAAGTGTCCTATAGTAAGTTGAAATCAAAGAAACTTTGAAGGAGAAAAACGAATATTGTAAAAAGGAAAGGGTCAAGAAGTAGATTTGAGAGAACTACCAAATATTAAAGTAAAAGAAGACAAGGAAGGAGAAGATATGTGGATAATAAATTCACTTTGTAGCCCAAGAAAGATGATTAGAAATGCTACAGGAAGGTTAGAGCCAATAAAAATTGAGAAAGTCATTGGAAAACACTATTTCAAAGTAACACTTCTTGTAATAAACTCTTAAAGCATCATGCCATTGTTTCAGAATTCCCAAAGTAACACAGAAAAGATAAACACTTCAGAGAAGTTTCTGACTGGATTTCCCAGGAAGCCACCCTGGACCATGTGGCAATGGTGAACAGTCCTAGAAATGACAGAGCAACAAGGAGTATGGACCCCAAGCCTGGACTTCTAGGCCACCTTTCGATCTGCTCCAGTCACAGCCTGGTGCTTGAATACTGCTTAAATAATAGTCTTGTATAACTTGATTTTCCCCAAATTTTATAAGTACAAGTTTCTACAATTCCTTGTCAATAAAAGCAGGAGGAAAGAGATGGGGCTTAGCATATTGGACAAAAACATGGCCTTATAATTTATTTATTTGAGTCCCTTTGGAAGGCTCTTGCTGAGGCAGTTACTATTTAAACATTCCATTCATTCATGTGTCATTTATTCTACAAATAGCATAAGTGCCAGGGCTGAAATAGGGTCCAAGACCACAGTCCTTACAGTTTAGTATTTCATAAGGGCAGCAGCAACCTCAAAATATTCTGCAATCCTTTTCCTCTTTTAGGCCATTTATAGGCCATGGCGAAGAAGCTGGCATTTCTATGACAGAGAATTCATTTATTTGAGGCCTTTTGCTTGTGATACAAAACTTGAATGGGTATGCCAGATTCCAAAAGGTAAGTGGTAGCTATTCCTTTTCACAATCTTCTCATGTTAACATTGGGAATCTGGAGCTAGAAGTACATAAGACAGCCCCTTAGTCCACAGTTATAATTTTTACAAGCTGTAAGGTGTAATTAATATATTAAGCCACAGCCCCCGACTGCCTAACTCCTACTCCTAGAAGAAGTCTAGCTTATAGAAATTTGGTAATATCTTACTTTTTGATCATAGAAACGTTTGTATAGAAGACAAAATTTAAGGCTCATTTAGGGAGATTACGTTTTGGAATGAAAGATAATTTTGGTAAAAGGAGAGATATAGTAGAGAGAATCATTCCAATTTTTATTTTGATGCAAAATGAAGATAATTTGGGGAAGAGTTAGGCAGGAACCAAAAAAATCAAATTTGGCAGGTTCTTATAAAATTTGGAAGCAATTGTCAGTGAACTCCAAAACTGCTAATATTCCATGTAAATTCAAATTCAGGAAACCAGTTAGATTTATAGCAGAGCCTTTAATGACAAAGAGAGAAAATAGTTATTTTTTATTTAGTATTTTACAAGGAAAATATTAGGGAAATAAATGCTAAGAAGATTTTACTTCCCAAGTTATTTTTAAGCACACATTGTATTATATATTAAAGAGTGGAAAACACAAAGGAAATTCTAAAGTGAATTTCTGAAATGTATGTAACAATTAAAACTAAAAGTGTTTCCTCCTACAGATTCTCAAAGAACTGCAGAGTTTGGGTCATTGTTTTGCCCATTTTCCTAAAAAGGGCCACCACTTATGAGCTCAGGCATAGTAATTGGCAAGTCTCTTTCACCAAGGTGGACTGTCAAGCCACTAGTAAGAGTGCCTCTGTGCCTATGAATGTGTGTTGATGTGGTTGTCCTCAGGGGGAAACTATGCCCTGTTATTCTTGATTATTTGATCAAACTTCAAAAAGGAGCAAAGTAAAACTAGTTTGGGAGGCCTTTAAGGAAGTAGAAAAGTAACTAAAATATACGACCAAAATGGACAATGTTTCTGGTTGGAAGCATTCAGGTGAGCCTCCCATTTGTGGCATTTACCAGCCTGCTATAAAGTGTCCTTGCTCCCTCCAAGGCACCTGCATTGGTAGCTGCTACCTCCACCTCCTGTTTGGGTGGAAGTACAGACCTGAGAGTGGAAACCAGGGCAACTTAGAAATGACAAACCTGTAACTTCAGGAAATATTATGAAGAACATGTGATTGTTTAAAGGGAACTGACTATCTAGGCAAATCTAAATCAATCAAACAAATCTAAATAATAGCACCCCCCTTTCCCAATGCAGAAACAAATGCTAAATAACTCCCTGTCTTTTGAATCAGTTACCAGTTATTTAAAGCAATCAATTATTGCTCAATCCAAGATTTAAATGTTATGTTAATTCCCCTTTGACAATAACTTTGTAAGTTATAAGGTATTACATTCACCTGATTGTATATTTTTCTTGGTTATCACAGCAGCCAGAATCTACTCAACTTGCATTAATTGGCATTTTCTGGTTTTCTTAAAGAAATTTTCCTCTTCATTGGCCTAAATCACCATTCCTCTTCTTTTCTTGCTTTTTTTTTTTTTTTAACCTGGTTCTAATTAGTCCCCTCTTCTCTAAAATTCCTATGAATTTTAAATAGCCATAATCACTAGGTATTCTTTTAAAATATTCTTTTTTTAACTGAGGAAAATATAAAAATAAAACTCATAAAAATATTTTTAGGGAAATTACCACTACCCAAATATAGCATTCATACTTCTTGCCACCTTATATACACACATATATTATCTCGTATAAATAAAGGAAAGAAAAAAAAAACCCTTGCATTCTGCTTTTCTCACTAATTTAAAGATAATTAAAGGTTAGACATCACTTCCCCAACACACATATGTTCAGAAGACTTTGACAATATCATAGACAAGAAACTATGTTCATTTTTTAAAAATTTTTTTTAGTTTTCAATGGACCTTTTTTTTTTTTTTTTTGGTACTGGAGATTGAACTCAGGGGCACTTGACCACTGAGCCACATCCCCAGCCCTATTTTGTGTTTTATGTAGAGACAGGGTCTCACTGAGTTGCTTAGTGCCTCATCATTGCTGAGGCTGGTTTTGAACTCGCAATTCTCCTGTCTCAGCCTCCCTAAGTGCTGGGATTACAGGCTTGCGCCACCGCGCCTGGCTGTTTTCAATGGAACTTTAATTAAATTAATTAGTTAGTTTGTGGTGCTGAGAATCGAACCCAATGCCTCACACATGCTAGGTGAGCGCTCTACCACTGAGCCACAACTCCAGCCCCCTGTGTTTATTTTTAAATTAATTTACAGTTCTATTGATGAGAAGTACCCAATCTGAAGAGAACTTAAAAAAACCAAGGATGCTGGATATGTAGGCAGTCTTCTCTCAGGAGGGTCTTCTGATGCCTTAGGTTCCAATACCACAGCAAAATTAAAGAATAGCTATCCTACCTTGTAATTACTAAGATAAAGTGAATTATGTCTTTGAGTGGAAACCACTGTGACCTGTGGCCAGGATGACTAGGGGGAGGGAAGCAACTAGACTCCTGTGAAGACTGCTCTGTGTGTGGGGCTGTGCAGGTACCACTTTAGGGGTGATGTCAGGGTCCTCATGCTCTTTGTGAGTAGACTCATTTTTACAAAGTAGGTAATCAAGGCTCAGGGAGTTAAGCAGCTCAGCCATAGTGTGTGAGGGCCCACACCCAGCTGTGAAGCCCATAATCTGTGTAGCATATCATATTTTCCATTTCCATTCAGGAATCTGCAGTGACTTTTATTATTTTCCTCCCAGTTTTGTTTCACTTTCTCAAAAGGTTTAATACTGGTTCATTGTACACTTTATCCAACCCCATCTCATTAGTCAGTAAACTCTCACCCCCTAAGTGTACAGTACAGTTACTCAAATTCCAATAGATGGAGAAGTAGTTCCTGAATAGTCTGATCCTACAGGGAAATTACCTTGCTGCAAATTCCTCAGTGCTTCTGTGTAAATCATACATCATCATCATTTATTTATTTATTTATTTGGTTGGAAGAATTTTTTTAATTAGTTTATTTAAATGCATTTCAAGTCATAGTACATATATAGAGCTCAGTTTTTCCATTTCATTTATTTATTTTTAACTTTCTAATTATTAGCTATATTTTGTCCGTTTAGTCTTCCTTTTGACTTCCATGATACAAAGCAAAAGACTGATAGTAATGCAAGTATATGTAATGTGTATATATGTTTTAGAGGTACACATTTGTATATATTATTATATACATATTCATTTATATATTTTTAAAAATATATTTTTCCCTTAATGCTGGGGATCCAATCCAGGGCCTTGCTTGGTCTAGGCAAGTGCTATACCACTGAGCTATACCCCCAGCCCTAGACTGTTTGGAATACTTTATTAATGTTTAGCAAGTCTGCCTTTTGCCACAAGCAGCTTTAGTACAAGCCCTACAAAATTCAACTCAAGTGACATAATTTGAAATAAAATTATTTACTCAGAAATGAATAAACCTCCATAACAGTGTAATACTGTGAGGCCTTTGGAGCCACATTAAAGGCCCTGCTAATAGTATGCTATGATCTGTGATCAGATACTAAACTCAAGCCACTTGCTTTCTTCTTTATACAGGCAGCATTCCAAAAACACCAGACTGGTATAATCCAGGTGAGTTAAGAAAACTGAAATTTAGCAAAAGCTGCTTTTATCTTTTTGACAATGTATATCGTTAATTATTTAAGTGCCAGTTTCTTCTCTATCATGTCTTCAAGAGAAATAAAATTGTCTCAAGGCAAGGAAAGTAGGTGGATGGTGTGGAATAAATCAATGAGGCTAGATTTTTCTTCTCTGTGAATACAGAAAAGTAGCAGAGTCACTGGCTCAAGAATCCTTAGTTCCTTGCAGTTAGCACTTCCACAGTCAGAGAGAACCAGTAATCTAGATGGGTTATTGTGTTAATTAGCTTCCCCTTACTGTAACAAAATACCTGAAATGATTAACTTGGAAAGAGGAAAGGTTTAGGCTCACAATTTTGGAGGGTTTAGATCATATTCTATCAGCCTGGTTGCTTTTGGGCCTGAGGCAAGACAGCAAGCACATCATAGCAAGGAGCCTTTGGTAGAGCAGACTGCCCCTGGTGGCTGAAAAGTGAGAGACAGAAAAAGGAGGCTCCAGGGTACTAATATCTCTTTCAAGAGCATACCTCCACATGACCAGAAGACTTCCAACTGAGAACCACCTCTGAAAAGTTCCACCCTCTTCCAATAGCATCATGGGCTAGGAACCAAGCCTTTCATACATGGGCCTGTGGGAGACACATCTAAACCCAATGGGATACACATCCAAACCCCAACAGTTACTGTTTGTAAATAGTTTTAAACATTACCCATGCTTAGAGGGTACAGTTTGGTTGGCATGGTCCTAACTCTGATCTTCTTATTTAGAGCGTGCTGGAATTCATGGGCCTCCAGTTATAATTGAAGGAAGTGAATATTGGTTTGTTGCTGATCCTCACTTGAACTACGAAGAAGCCGTCCTGTACTGTGCTAGCAATCACAGCTTTCTTGCTACTATAACATCTTTTACAGGACTAAAAGCCATCAAAACCAAAATAGCAAATGTAATTTAAAAAGAATGCATTTTAAATATATTTTTTATTATATTTATGCCATTAAAAATACTTATAAAATCTACAAAAGTTAAATGTTCCTCTAAAGTAAATTTGCCTCACAACTTCCATATTCATTGTTTAGTGTTTGAAGAGTTAAATGAGATTGCTAAATGTTTTAAAATATGCAATATTTATAATAAATATCAGTTTATGAGTATCAGTAGATAATATAAATTATCCTTATTCATTACTTTACTAAAAGTTAACTTACATTAAAATTTCTGTTTCTACTAATTAATAAACTTATAAAATAGCTTTTGGGGAGAGAAATAATTTGTATATTTTAAAATTTATCATTAATTGCAATAGGACACTGTATGCCCAATTAATGTATTAGTCTAATTAATGTATGCCTATAATTACAGCAACTCTATTTTCTAGACCCAAAATAGGTCCTGTGAATATACAAAATAGGGACTGTTTTGGTGAGAGATCCTGATTCATGTAATTTTGAGACCAAATAATGGAATGTCTAGAAATTGGAGTGATTTGTGATTATAATAAGATGAAATATTTAAAGCAAAATTCTCTTTGAAAATTCAGCAGCTCTAAGGATGGGTGTTTTTTTTTTTTTTTTTGCAGATATCGAGTGATGATCAGAAGTGGTGGGTGAGAACTAGTGAGCAGCCACTAGATCGTCATTTTATGTAGTATGTGACATTGATTCTGCTTTTGTGAATTTATCACTTATTGCAGTCCCAAATTGCCCTTGACTAATGGATTGCTATTTGTAAACAGTTTTGAATATTAATCCATAAACTGCCTAGATTAAAGAAGCCAAGTCCCTTCACATTATTAGTGTCAAGAAAAAAGTGGTATAAAATAATGGCATTAACATTAAATTTAGAATTAAAATAACTTTGAGCAAAAAGCCAGAATGGAATATCTAATTACCTTACGAGTTGTCGAATCTCTTATTTACTTTCAGCTCACGACATCCCTGGCACTACTTTCCTATGAGATTTGGGGAGGAATGCTTGCAGATGTCTGCCAAGACTTGGCTTATGGGTAAAGTCCAAACTCTTTAATGCTGATTATGTCATAGGTGAACTTCAGGTTCAATTGCTAGCTTAATCTTGTTTTCATTTTGATTATGTATTTGGTAGTTTCATCTTATTCTGATTTATTGTTAATGACAATATCCCAAATTCCAAATCCAAAAAGGCACTTTTCACTGTGAATATTCTAACTAAAGCAGTCACTTGCAAATAAACTTACCACTTTCATAATTGATAAGCATTTAGACACATTTACAAAGGAGAATAGACAGTAGTTGTAAAATATGGTTTATAAGTCTTACTCCCAATTAAATTTCCCCTTCAACTCTTCCTGTTTCTTGCCATCATTCTTTGAAGGGGGTGGTACTTATACCAATTGTGTGCCTTTTTTATAGGCAATATTGGTGTTCCAGACCCTACTGATAGGAATAATAATGGAAGACAGATGGTAGTAGAATAATAATAATGAAAGGCTATATAAGAAAGGGAATATATTTTAACCACTTGAGAAAGACTGATTTAAAGAGCCTTTCTTGCTGGGCACAGTGGCACACGCCTGTAATCCCAAGCACTTAGGGAGGCTGAGACAGGAGAATCGTGAGTTCAAAGCCAGCCTCAGCAATGGCGAGGCGCTAAGCAACTCAGTGAGACCCTGTCTCTACATAAAACACAAAATAGGGCTGGGGATGTGGATCAGTAGTCGAGTACCCCTGAGTTCAATCTCCAGTATGTACTAAATAAATAAATAAATAAATAAATAGCCTTTCTTGCAGCTAGGGATGTAATTCAGTCAATGGTACAGCAGGTTTGATGCCCAGCACTAAAACCACAAAATACAAATTTAAAAGATCCTTTGTGTACTAAGTTTGTTTTTAAAATGTGCTGGATGAAAAATTCTCACCATTGCAATCCTGCTTTTATTTCTCAGACTTAAATAAACCAACAGACTGCACTACCAAATTGCCTTTCATCTGTGAAAAATTCAATGTATCTTCATTAGAGAAATATAGTCCAGATTCTGCTGCTAAAGTTCGGTGTTCTGGGGGTTGGATTCCTTTTCAGAATAAGGTAAAAAGAGAATTGCTACATTGTGTAGACAGTGATTGCTTTCATTCTGGTTTATAGCCTACGGTGGAAGGGCAGCCCATCAGACATCTTCACTAAGCATCTCTGCATGCATCAGTATTCTGCCTGGTCTTCTCTGTTGCCAGAAACTATGGGTGACATCAAGAGTTAACTCTCGAGTTAGTCATGCATGCAGGTATTTCAAAGTACAGCATTTCTATTCTGATGCTACCAACACTTAAATTGCTGAAGTGGATCTGTCAATGGTTAGTAATACATTGACTAGCCAGGACTATCTCTATGGCACATAAGAAACTGAGTTAATTTCTGGCTGCTGTTTCTTTTCCCCCTCAAGGAGAGCATCCAGGCAGCATCTGACAATCAAATAAGATCAGCATTTTCCAAACTACTCTTCAGAGAATACACATATGCTACAAAATATTAATCATTAATTTTGCCTCCAAAGGGAGTTTTATGATTAAAAAGGTTTGGGAAATGCTGAATTCTGTGTCTGCCTCTTTGAGATACATAATCCATTTTGGTATATGTATCTGTTAGGAAATGTGTTTGGCTGCTAAAAAGAAATTGCTACACTATGTTAAAACATTTATTCTCTCATATAAAAGAAGTTTAAAGGTAAACTAGCTGGGTTGGTGTGGAAACTCCATGAAGTCTTTAAAATCAGGTTTCTTTGTGTCTGCTCTGCCATCCTTAATAATGTTTTCATGCTTAAGTTGAAATTTTTCTCTCTAAGGTCTTTTCTAAAAATGACTGAGCGACTTTGCCTATATTTTATTGGCCACTCCAGTCTATAAGAAAGCTAAAAAATAATTTTTTGTAGGATGTCGCAAGGAACACAATTTGGGGTATAACACTTACACTAAGTGATCATAATATCAAAAAGAAAGAGATATATTTGACCCCTGAAAGCATCTTTAGTAAAGTTAGCAGTGTATTCTGACTTCTACAAATTAGGACGATCTGTTTAATTCCCCAATGTACTGGGACTATGTTAATTTGCATAGTTGATTTAAAATTGAATTAAAATATCCTGCCAAGAGAAAAAGAAGATGCTTTCTTCTCAGATGTGGGAGGTAATGACTTTGAAATCAGATGGAATAGAATCTAAATTATTACCTTACCATTTGGTGGTTGTATTACTTATGTGTCAAGTTACTTAACTTTCCTGTGCTTCAGTTTTCCCATTTGTTGTAAGAATTAAATGAGATAATATCACAAAAACTGCTTAGCACATAGGAAGCATTTAAGAAATGAAAGATTTTTTTCTTTTTTTCCATATTTTTATTAGTGCATTTTAATTATATGTAATGGTGAGATTCATTGTTATATATTGGTGCACTCACACAATATAACAATAAAATTTTGTCAATATCAAGTACTTTATAAGCCCCTTACAACAACCCTATACAATGGTTTACCAGTGAGGTAACAAAGACTCAGAGGATAAGTGACTTGTTCAAAGGCACGAAGTTACTGAATGATGTGACTGGGATGAAGTGAGAAGTTAACTGGAACCCAATATCTCCCCTTTGAGATTGTTTTTAACATGATAGTTTGAACACCACTCTTTAGTTCTTTATATTGAGAGTGTAAACCTGAATCCTTATGGTACTACTTTGCAGATTTACATATTTCACAGACAGAATGTTATCAGACCTCTAAAAGAGAGGCATTTACTTCCTATGTGAGATTTCTTCTGTCTGAAATATTATGCTTCATATGTCTTTGTTTGCAGTGCTTTCTAAAGATCAAACCCAAGTCTGTTAAATTTTCTCAAGCAACTGATATCTGTCAATCCTATGGTGGCACCCTTCCTTCAGTGTTGAGCCAGAGAGAACAAGGTACCAGAAATTTTTTGAGAAGCATGTTTTATTCTAATCTTGGAGTCAAGTAAGTTTTAGGAGACTGTGGGAAATTAATATATAAAAATAATCTTATTAACCAGCTATGGTGGCTCACACCTGTAATCCCAGTGGCTTGGGAGGCTGAGGCAGGAGGATTACAAGTTCAAAGCCAGCCTCAGCAACTTAGCAAAGCCCTAAGCAACTTAGCAAGACCCTGCCTTAAAATAAAAAATAAAAAGGCTGGGGATGTGACTCAGTGGTCAAGCACCCTGAGATTCCATCCCCTGAATGCCACCCCTGCCAATTTTTTTTATTAAAGTACATTTTTACAGAGCAGATAAAAGATTATCTTGATAGGTAAACAAAAGGTATTCATTGACATTTTTATGTACAAGTATATCTTTAATTTCAATAAATCAAATGCTTGTTTTAAAAAATTTCTTTCTAACAGATTTTATTACGTCATTGCTTCCGGATATGGGAGCTAATTTATGGATTGGTCTGCGCTGGACTGCCTATGAAAGGATAAACAAATGGACAGATGGTAGACAGCTGACATACAGCAACTTTCACCCATTGCTGGTTGGTCGAATAATGAGTATACCAACAAATGTAAGCTCTTTTGAATTGATAATGTATACAAATCTGTGAAATACCTGAGTCTCTCATAAATTATTGGATTAAGAACAAGGATCTAGGGCTGGGGCTGGGGCTCAGTGGTAGAGCTCTTGCCTCACATGCGTGAGTCACTGGGTTCGATCCTCAGCACCACATAAAAATAAATAAATAAAATAAAGATATTGCATCCATCTACAACTAAAAACAATTAAAAAAAAAAAAAGAACAAGGACCTATACGGGCATGGTAACACACGCCTATAATCTCAGCAATTTAGGGTGCTGAGGCAGGAGGCTGGCAAACTCAAGGCCAGCCTCAACAACTTAGCAAGACCCTCAGCAACTTAGCAAAACCCTATCTCAAAATTTAAAAAAGAACTGGGGCTGTAGCTTAGTGGTAAAGCACTCCTGGGTTTAATCCCCAGTAACACACAGAGAAAAGAACAAGGACATATTGAATGATTCCATTTATATTACACCTCCAAAGTAGCCAAATTGATAATGATAGAAACTAACTGAGTGGTTTCCAGAGGCTAAGGAGAATGGAAGAGGTGGGGATAATGGCTATGGATTATGGGGCTTCTTTTTATAATGGTAAAAATGTTCTAAAATTGATTACAGGGTGGTTGTACTACTCTGTAGATACACTGAAAACTATTAAGTGTACACTTTAATTTTTAATTTTTAAAAAATTTTAGTTGTATATGGACACGATACCTTTATTTTATTTATTTATGTGGTGCTAAGGACTGAACCCAGTGCCCTATGCACACGAGGCAGGCGCTCTACCACTGAGCCACAACCCCAGCTCCAAGTGTACACTTTAAATGGGTGAATTGTGTCCTGTATGAAATATAGCCCAACAAAACTGTTATAAGAACAGGCACTACATAATTCTAGCCTTCAGGTAGAAAACCTAGTTTTTCACAATAGCATCAGATGCTGTAGCACTTAATTAACAAGCATGTAAAACTATCAGGCAGTGTGTGGTAAACAGAAGTAAATATGTATGTTTTACTTAATATTTGGGGGTTGTGGACTCTCAATCTCAGCCTCCTGAGACAAAAAGATGTGTTTGGTAATCATTTTTTTTCTGAAGAGCTACATGTATAGAAGCCATAGACTTGCTTTCTGGCTGATGTTCTCTTTTATGGGAAACAAGGGAAGGAGAGAGGGCAACATGTGACAGTAGTTACACCAACAGGACACTGCTGCCCATGGCTTCTGTTCTTCCTACATGCTGGGTGCAGACCATCTTTGTTCTCATAAAGGACAAAGATTGAGAACCTAATATGAAAGTCCATTTCATTCCACTCTTCTTTCTTATCCTATCCTATCCTGTTCTGTTTTATTATCACAAATGCCAGCCAAAATCCATTGAATTGATTTCATGACCTACTTAATGACTTACCATATTTGAGCCCTGATCTAGGGAACCACAATGTGTATTTCAGTATCTTTTCTACATGTTGGTTCCCTGGCATAGATGAGATCACAGTATAAATACTAATGTGTTCAACTTTCCTCATGTAGTATTATATCATAAGTAATTACAGATGCTATTAAGAGATCAATTTGAGGGCTAGGAATACAGCTCAGTGGGAGAATACTTACCAATGAATGTGTAAGGCCCAGGGTTTGATCTCCAGCACCAAAACAAACAAACAAACAAACAAACAAAAAAACCCAAAACCAAGCCAGATGCTGTGGTGCACGTCTGTAATCCTAGCAGCTCAGGAGGCTGACACAAAATAGGGCTGGGGATGTGGCTCAGCGGTCAAGTGCCCTTGAGTTCAATCCCTAGTACCTCCCCTCAAAAAAAGCCCAAAAAACTATAAGCATCTTAATGTTTACACATTGTTTCTTAATATGCCACTATTTCCCTAACCAGTGCTGAGTATTAAGTTGTTTCCAGTTTTGCACAATCATAAATAGTGCTGAAATGAACATCTTTGTACATAAGTTTTACTTATAATTCAGATTACTCATTAAGATAAATTTTGGCAAAGTTCTGGTTACCAAATTGCTTTCCAGAAAGGTTTGAGTTTATATTCCTGTTATTAGTATATTCTGGTTGCCCTTCTATCCTCACGAACATGTTAATAATTTCTAACATATATTAAATCATAAATATAGGCTAGATACTCTGCTACTGCATCACATACGTTCTCATTTAATGTACACAACAGATGTAAAATAGGAATGTTATCTCTATCTCATCTTAAAAATGTGGAGACAGATACAGAAAGTATCATCACTTGTCAGAAATTATGGAGCCTATGCATGCAGAAGCAGAATTTAAATTCAGGTCCAAGATTCTGCCAGGGTTCTTAGCCATTCTACTATATTGTCTCTAAGCATTGCCCTTTTAGAATTCTTGATAATTTTGTAGCTTAAATAATTTCATGTTTTCATGGACGTTCTTCTGATTTCAAATAAAAATAAACTTTCATAAGTTAGATAATAATTTGTTTCAAGTGTGAATATTCTTAGTCTTTCCAAGTTTATCTATCAAAGCATCCCTGTATTTCTATTGATTTTATGCCTTTGTACACACATCCTCACCCTGTGTTTCTTGTATTTATTATAAATATTTCCCTAGGCTTTTTCTTCTTTTTTTCTTTCCTTTTTTTTAAAATTTATTTAATCTACTTAGGTATACATGATAGCAGAATGCAGTTTGATTCATTGTACACAGATGGAGCACAACTTTTCATTTCTCTGGTTGTATGTGATGTAGAATCACACCATATATGCAGTCATACATGAAGCTAGGGCTATGATGTCCATCTTATTCCACCATCTTTCCTGCCCCATGCCCCTTCCCTCCTATCTCTCCCATCCTTCCCCTTTGCCCAAAGTTCCTCCATTCTTCCCCTGTCCCCTCTCTCTTTATGGATCAGCATCCATTTATCAGAGAGAACTTTCGGCATTTGGTTTTTTGGGGTTGGCTTACTTTACTTAGCATGATATTCTGCAACTCCATCCATTTACCTGCAAATGCCATAATTTTATTCTCTTTTATTGCTGAGTAATATTCCAGTGTGTATATATGCCATAGTGTCTTTATCTGTTCATCTATTGAAGGGCATCTAGGTTGGTTCCATAGTTTAGCTATTATGAATTGTGCTGCTATAAACATTGAAGTGGCTGCATCGCTATAGTATGCTGTTTTTAAGTCCTTTGGGTATAGACCAAGGAGTGGGATAGCTGGGTCAAATGGTGGTTCCTAGGTTGTTTCTTTTTCTTTTTTTTTTTTTGGTGCCAGGGATTGAACTCAGGGGTATTCTACCACTGAGCCACATCCCCAGCCCTATTTTGTGTTTTATTTAGACAGGGTTACACTGAGTTGCTTAGTACCTCGCTAGCTTTAAACTTGCAATTCTCCTTTCTCAGCCTCCCAAAGTGCTGGGATTACAGGCGTGCACCACTGCACCTGGCTCCTAGGTTGTTTCTTATGTCTGAATACTAAAAGTATTTCTGGAACATTTTGTTCAAATCTGTTTTCTTTCTTCTTTTTCTCTCCATTGCATTTAGGTTAGAAAGTTTATAATATAAGTATTTGCTAAATGTATACCTGTGTTTTCTTCTAGTTTTGTATTATAGGTAGCCTTTTTTTCTGATAACATTGTTATATTGCATATACTGTCAGTGAATACTTAGTCCTTTTTCCTAACATTAACCATTTGTTCTAGCATCATTTATTGTATATACTTCGATTTGTTGAAAGCAATATAGGATGCCTTCTTTATCATATATTAAGAGTGTGTATATATGAGGTATTACAGTCATGTGCAACATAATGACATTTCAGTCAACATTAGATTGCATATACAACAGTGGTCCCATAAGATTATAATGGAGCTGGAAAATTCTTACCTAGTGGTGATGTAGCCATAGTAACATTGTAGCACAACATCAATGCTACCTTTGCGATGGTGTTGCAAACAAACCTACTGCACTTCCAGTAGGATAGCAAATGGCCAGGTGCAGTGGTGCACACCTATAATCCCATTTACTTGGGAGTCTGAGGCCGGAGGATGGCAAATTCAAAGCCAGCTTGGGCAACTTAGTAAGACCCTGTCTCAAAATTAAATTTAAAAAAGAGACCTGAGGAAGTGACTCAGTGGTTGAGGTGGCATGTATGAGGTTCTGGGATCTATTCCCAGCACAGAAAAAAAAAAAGTTTAGAAATAGAATATTGCTTAAGGAATAAAGATAAAAAGTAAGAAGGCATTTTGTATAATGTGTTTGCATTTTAAGCTAAATGTTACTACAAACAAGTCAAAAGGTTTTGTTTTTTGTTTTTTGTTTTAATTAGTTTATTTAATTGCATTTCAAGTCATAGTACATATATAGAGCTCAGTTTTTCCATTTCTCTGGTTGCAAACCAGAATATTTCAGTATATGAGGTTAAAAAAAAAAAAAAGCTACAGAAAGCTAATGTTAATTTATTATTGAAGAAAGAAATGTTTTTTCAAATTTTTTTTGTAGTTGTAGATGGACAGCATGCCTTTATCTTATTTATTTATTTTTATGTGGTGCTGAGGATAAAACCCAGTGCCTCACACCTGCTAGGCAAGCCCTCTACCACTGAGCCACAACTCCAGCGCCAGATGAAACAGTCTTAAGGGACCACTGTCCCATGTGTCGTTTGTGGTTGATCAAAGTGGTGTTACACAGCACATAACGGTACTATGATTTTGCCATATTTTCAAAAATGTAATAGAATTAGTTTTCCTTTACGTATACCATTAAAACTGCCTTTAGCTATTCTTGTCCATTCTTCCAGACAAACTTTAGAACCACAACAATTAAACTCCTGATGAGAATTTGACTATATTTTAGGGAATATTGATATATTTTTTATTAATCTTCCAATTCAGGAATGTGGTATACTATACTCTCCATTTATTCAGGTCTTCCCAGAGATCACTCTATGATGTTTGATAAGAGTTCTGTCTGTTTCTTATTGCCATTAAAAATGGCAGGTTTTTTCTTGATTTTCTACTGAAATTTGGAAAGCAATTGTTTAGGGATTTTTATATTTTTCCATAGGCATCCATGTAACTAAGTGCTCTTATTCTTAGTGTTTTTTAATAGATTTGGGGGGGGCTTCTAATTAGATAATTACAATCTGCAAATAACAGTGATCTTAATTTCTATACTTCCCCTCTCATTTTCATTTCATGCCTCACTACATATGTCAGAACTTGAGGAGTAATAGCCACCACCCTGGATTTGATCTGGATCTTAACAGGACTGTCTGCAGTCTTTTTTTTTTTTTTTTTTTTTTTAATATTGTTTAGTTGTCAATGGACCTTTATTTATTTATTTATTTATTTATATGTGGTGCTGAGAATCAAACCTAGTGCCTCACGCATGCTAGGCAAGCACTCTACAACTGAGCCACACCCCAGCCCCTGTCTGCAGTCTTTTGTTGTTAAATATTATATTGATCCTTTAAGATTCTAGAATTGAGGATAGGCTCAGTGGTAGAGTGCTTGCCTAATATGCACAAGGCTCTAGGTTTGGTCCCCAGCACCTCAAAAAAAAAAAAAAAATACATGCACGTGCATGCACACACATACATAATGTATTTGTACATATATATGCTTATATATAATTCTCTTACAAGCTTATTTCAAATTTTTCATCAAGAATAAGTATTAGGGGCTGGGGCTGTAGCGCAGTGGTAGAGCGCTTGCCTAGCATGTGTGAGGCACTGGGTTCGATCCTCAGCACCACGTATAAATAATAAATGAATAAAATAAAGGTCCATCAATATCTAAAAAAATATTTAAAAAAAAAAAAAAAAAAAGAATAAGTATTAAATTTTCTAAAACTTGTTTTCATCATCTGTTGAAATTGTCACATAGTTTTTACTTATTAGACCTCTTTCATGGTATAACATTAATAGATGTGATGTTCTTAGCATAAAATCTAGTTGTTTGGAGTGAATTGTTTTACTATTCTACTAAATTGGATTTGGAAGAATTTTTTAAAAATATTTTTTAGTTATACATGGACACAGTGTCTTTATTTGGTTTACTTATTTTTATGTGGTGCTGAGGATCGAACCCAGTGCCTCACATGTGCGAGGCAAGCATTCTGCCACTGAGCCACAGCCTCAGCCCAGATTTGGAAGAATTTTATTTGAGAATGTTTTCACTTGTATTCATAGAGTTAATTTTTTAAACCATGCTGATCATGTTAGCCTCATAAAACAAACCAGGTAGCTTTTATCTTTTCTATGTTCTGGAATTATGACCCTGCCTAGGGTAGTATCTTTCCCGGAAAGTTTGAAAGAACTATGTACAAAAATGTCAGAATCCTTTTAAGACATCAGTCTTTAATAACAAAGGGGTTTGTTGCAGTAGTTGATGGCCCAAGCTCCAGAGTGAGATTGCAGAGTTTTTAATTCTAATTCAGCCACTTACTGCGCCTTTGGAAGCTTATTTAATTTTTCCTGAGCCTCAGTTTCCCACCTGTGAGTTCCAGTTCTATTACATCCACCTCTTAGGGTCATTGGGAGGATTATACAAGAATAATTGCTTCATAGTTTTAGTACAGTACCTGACAGACACATTTTTTTCCCTTAATAGCCATTATTATTAATTTCCAGTTTTTTCCAAAGTTACTGGTATAGTTTGATGTTTCTACTTTTCTTTATTACTGATATTTTTCAAGAAAAGCATCTATTTGGGCTGGGGCTATAGCTCAGTGGTTGAGCACTTGCCTAGCATGTGTGAGGCACTGGGTTCAATCCTCAGCACCACATAAAAATAAATAAATAAAGGTACTGTGAAAAAAAATTCTTAAAAAAGGGGGGGGGTGCCTAGGATTGTAGGTCAGTAGTAGAGCGCTTGCCTTACATGCGGGAGGCACTGGGTTCGATCCTTAGCACCACATAAAAAGTAAGTAAAGATATTTGTGTCCATCTACAACTAAAAAAAAAATTAAAAAAAAGAAAGATATCTATTTCATTTAGATTTTCAAACATATTATAATAAATTGGTATACAGAATTTTTAAATTTTCATATTTTAAATGCATTTTACTTTTTCTTATTTAAATTTTGGAAAAACAGATGCATGTTATTAGTTTTCTCCATTCTCTTTTCCATCCTCTATGTGTATTGCTCAATCTGTGTTTATTCATGCTACTTCCACATTTTCCTATCCTGCTTTTCCTGGAGTTACTCTTTTGTTCATTTTCTAGTTTTTTATATTGAATTTTTAGTTTGCTTTTCCTTTTAAAAAAAGAGAATACATTTAATATTACACATTTGCCCCCCCCACAAAAAGTTCTGTTCCTTTTTTTGGATTTTTAAAAATTTTATTCTTTATTATAATTACTTTATTTGAATTTTGGTTTAATATTTATTGAGTAGCATTTTTTTTCTTTTGGTACCAGGGATTGAACTCAGGGGTACTCAACCACTGAGCCACATCCCCAGCCCATTTTGTGTTTTATGTAGAGACAGGATCTCACTGAGTTGCTTAGTGCCTCGCCGTTGCTGAGACTTTGAACTCACAGATCTCCCGTCTCAGCCTCCCAAAGTGCTGGGATTACAGGCATGCGCCATCTCACCTGGCTGCATTATTTTTTCTAGAGTTTCTTGCTCCTGGTATAAGATTATTTTAAAAAAATTTTAAGTGTGATATGTTTCAAACATTAAAAATAGAAACAATATACTTTGCATAATTTTATGTCTCAAATTGTTAATTATAGAATGAAATCTAGATATGCTTTTATTTTAGTATATGGAGGTTTCTGTAATGACTCATATAGGACCAAAACTTAAAGGTGAATTCTCTATTATGTGGTATAGATTTTTGTCATTTAAATGCAAAAAGCTTATAAACATGGAATAAATTTAATTGATAGAATGTTAAGCATTATTATAGCTGTTTTTATCTTATATCTAACAGTTTTTCTTTATCTGTTTGAAGATATACTTAGCATATTGACACTATTTTGTTTTTTAATTTCTCAAGTTAATTGTCCTTTTCTCAGGCTTTGAAAGTTTGTCAGGGTTTTCATAGAAATTTCACAGTAAGTTTCTTGATGGGATATTTTTACAGGGAACAAAAACAATTTGGAATCCAAAATTTTCTTGCTGGGATCTTGAGACTGTTCATTTTATGATCACATGTACATTTTTGCCTTTTGTTTAGTTCTTTGAGGAAGAGTCCCACTACCACTGTGCTCTGATACTCAACCTCCCAAAGTCACCTTTTACTGGGACATGGAATTTTACTTCCTGCACCGAATACTACTTTGTATCTCTCTGTCAGAAATATTCAGGTATCAATTATTATCTAGATAACTAAGGCACTTTATGCTGTTAGATACATAAGATTCTTTTTTTTATAAAAGTCTTACAAATGAATTCATGTACATTTGTAATCATGGATAAATTGTATTGACTCAGTGTGGCAGATTATCTCAAATGAAGTATGATTTTTTTCAAGTGGCATTTCCATACTAAATAAAATGTAAAGATTAAATATACCATGGAATTTGTTAAGAGTAGTTGTCTAATGAGAGTAAATTATGGTTGGATTGTGTTCTTTCTACTGTGGCATTTTTCAGATTTTAGTTTTCATCTTGAGGAAAGGAGAAGAAAAAACAATATTTTAAATGTAATTGAGTACTATATAAACATTCACTATTAAATTTAGCACTGATTTTAAAGATACAAAGCACTATAAATGGATCACTGTGCCTTCCTCTAATCCAAATACAAATAAAATGGATACTTAAAAATAGAAATTGTTCATAATTTGAAAAAGATATTACACTGCTTTTCATTGACCATAGAGTTTTTAACAAGTGCTTAAGAACAACAACAAAAAAATGTTACACAAAGAGAACCTTAAGTGTATTTCTTGTATTTTGGCAGATTTTGTCCCACACATTTTATTTTTTGGTACTGGAGATTGAACTCAGGGGTGCTCAACCACTGAGCCATATCCCCAGCCCTATTTTGTGTTTTATGTAGAGACAGGGTCTCACTGAGTTGCTTAGTACCTCGCCATTGCCGAAGCTGGCTTTGAACTCATGATTCTCTTGTCTCAGTCTGTCGAAGTGCTGGGATTACAAGTGTGAGACACTGCGCCCGGCTTGTCCCACACTTTTTAGTCACTGCCTTAATCAGATAAATACTATTGAGCAGTAATTCAAATATGTCCTCTTGTAAGTGGCTTTGTATATTGTTTCAGAGTACTTTGTAAGGGGACACTTTTAATACCTTACCTGGTGAAACAGTTCAGACAAAGAAGGTATTTGGCACCAAACTGAAATGGTAATCTTACTGCCGACTCCTTTTATTCATAGCTTTCTTCTTCCTAAATCAGAACAACTAAACAAAATCTCGTTCTGATTTTAGAACCAAATGTTGCAGGTCAGACATTTTGCCTACGGTACGCAGCAAAGCAGATTTAATTCTCCAAACCCCCAAATTTTAAAATAGTCAAGAAATACCGAAAGCAGATTAGTCAGGGGAAAAGTTTGAAAAGCTGTCTTTTGTAGTGTAACGCATACGTGGAATGGTTGTTGTTATTGTTTTCTTTTACAGACACTAAAGACAGCCAGCCCTTGCAGAACTCTTCAGAAACTGTGAAGTATCTTAATAACCTGTACAAAATAATCCCAAAGACACTGACGTGGTTTGACGCCCAAAAGGAGTGTCTGCAGGAGAACATGCAGCTGGTGAGCATCACTGACCCCTACCAGCAGGCGTTCCTTGCTGTGCGGGCAGTCAATCGGAACTCTTCCTTCTGGATTGGACTCTTCAGTCAGGACGTAAGTTTTCAGTTCCACCTGCGAAGATTGGATGACAGATGCGACTTTTTTAAAAAAATGTTTTGCTGTTGTTTTACATGGACAGAATACTTTTACTTATTTATTTATCTTTATGTGGTGCTGCTGAGGATCGAACCCAGTGCCTCACACCTGCTAGGCAAGCACTCTGCCACTGAGCTACAACCCCAGGCCCCCGATGCAACATTTTTAATGTGCATTGCATCTCTTGTAGACTAAAAGAAACCAGAGATTTTTAATCTTACTCCAGTAAATTTCATGAATATATGTTTTGTGTGTGTGTGGCAATGATCTTTCCACAAGTAGAAGGTCTAGTGCTTTATTGTTTAGACAAAGAAATTGTTCTAGCACATAAAAATACTTTAGAACTTTATATTTATTCTAGCCAAAGACTGAGCTAGATTCAGGAACTGCCCTATCTCTTCAGCCAACAGCAAGAGAAGGAAAGAATTTAAAAACCAAATGGGGCTGGGAATGTGGAAGCTCTGTCAATGATGTTGAAGAAAACTTTCCATCAGTTTCAAAGTCGGCAGAGAGAAGTTAAGCCGTTCTAAAAAGGGATTAGAGTAGTGTTTCACATCTCAAGTCCTGTTCCTGAGTAGATGACTTGGGCGCTTCTCATTCCTAGCACTGCCCAACAGGGTGCTGGTCTCCTATGGATTCCCAGCATTGACATTTATGGAACATGAACAGGGATTAGTATGCAGCTAAGCTTTGGCTCCAGTCAAATGGGCATTTGTTTGTTTGTTTTAAAGAAAGCTGTCATATTCTTCTCAGCATTGTAAGTATATTTGCCTCTCTTCTTGGACATGGTATACCCCACTAAACCAAGACAGGTCTAGGCCTGCATGGAGAAAATGGAATTGAAGACAATTTAGTCCTAGAGCAAACCTAGAACAGAAGTGGTAAATGATGGAAAAAAACAGAATCATTACCAGAAGCTCAATTAAAAGTAGCACTTAGAAATGACTTTACCAATGGTCTTTCTGGGCCTCTGAAGATCCTGAAATTCACCCCAAATCAAGCCAGAGTTGCTGTCCCAGCTTCCCATTGTCCACTCTTTCACAGATTGACATTTACTTGCTGTCTTTTTGGTGTTTAGTGTTCTGTGAAACCTGTCATTGTGTCTATTGCAAGGGTGGTAATAAGGTAGTACATTTCCCGGTTTCTCTCACTTAAACCTGAGCAATATTGTCACTGGAGAAAATCTTTAAAATACAGTAAATTAAAACAAGAATATTGACGTCACCATTAAATGGGAAAGTTGCTGTTATTCAAGTACTTAAAAATAAATGTGATTTAGTATTTTGATATGTATCCTTCAGGTTATTTTCCTGTCAGCATATATTTATTTTTGAAACAATTGGAGTCATACTTTTTTATAACTTCTTCCCCCACTTAATGATTTCGATCTTTTTTTTCTTATTCTGTTTTCAATCTTCACTTATGCTTTTCTTTTCCTTAATTTTACCTTGAATTCTAACATATTCTGTTCATAACCTTCATAACCTTCCCTAATATTCTTAGGGAATATTTCTTAAAACATTAATAAATAATACTTTAGTTTGAGAGCAATGGGAAGATATTGGAAGATTTTAAAGAGAATGGTAACAATATAAGATTTTTACTTAAGTAAAATGATACTGGGTGAAGCGTGGAGGGAGGGAGTAGTCTGGAGATGGGAAGAACAGCTGTTTCTATATGAATTCATGCAGGATGTGGTGTTGGCCTAAGGCATGTTTACAGTGTTGGAGGTGTAGAAGTTTTGGGTTACATAGAGTCATGAGGCCACAGCAATGGATCACTAAGTATTTAAGACATCCCTAAGTTGTTGGCTGGGCCAGAAGAACACAGCAAGACACAGGACATCTTAGT
Source organism: Geosciurus inauris (assembly GCA_004024805.1). Classification (NCBI taxonomy): domain Eukaryota; kingdom Metazoa; phylum Chordata; class Mammalia; order Rodentia; family Sciuridae; genus Geosciurus; species Geosciurus inauris. The sequence goes on from PVHX01002875.1 coordinate 105,404, forward strand.
GAATGTCAGGAAGGCAAAGGGGATCCACATCCACAGTGAATGTCAGCAAGAGGCAAGAGTTCTGGGAGTTTTCAGTGATAAGAGGAACATAACCCTTGAAGAAAATGATCAAAGGAGGTACAAATACCTACTACTCCTTCTCATAGCCCTTCTGTTTCTAAGAATGAAAGAACGAACAGCCTTCCCTTGTGGGTGCTGAAAGGTTATTCTCTTAGAAAAGCTAGGTTTGGATTAAGGTCAATTAAGGCCAAGAATTTAGTAAGGAAATGTTTATCATTTTAATTACAAGATCTTGTTTTCAGTAAGGAGACTGAAAGTGTGGGAGCATTTACTAGGAAGGAATGGAGGTTCCAAAGCCCTGGGCCAGGGACTGAGGGAGGTACAGTGCAGGAGAAAAGAGGGCAAGGTAGTGTGGGTAAGAGTGCAGCAAAATCACACCTCCAGAAGCTACATGTGAAGCCTCGAGGGTTTAGGAATTGCTTTCCAGGATTATGACTGGAACTCTAGTTAAGAATAGTTCAGAATGAAGCAACTGGTGGTGCTAAGGCTTGACTGTGTTTGCTGTTTATGGTTCACTAAGGAGCCCATGTCTAGCTTTTGTTCAATATTCCAAGTAAACTAGCAAGGCAGATGGGCTCAGGAAAGCTTGGTTCAGTGGTTCGATTAGGCCAGCCTTGGTTATGTAAGGCCCTGTACCCCACAACACAGTCCCTGGACTTCTACTCTGTAAATCCTTTCTCAAGATAGATGGGTGGTCAGGCCCCTGTCAGCATATACAGACAGGTGTCCCTAGACTTCTAGCTTACCCCAGACTATATAAAGGAAGAAACTGCCCCAAAGACTAGTGTCAAAACAAGGCCTAGGAAGTTAAAAGAAAGGTAACTGAGCTGGGGTTGTAGCTCAGTGGTAGTGCACTTGCCTAGCATGTGTGAGGCCTGGGTTTGATTCTCAGCACCATATATAAATAAATAATATAAAGGTTCATCAACAACTAACAAAATATTTTTAAGAAAAAGAGAAAGGGAGCTAACATTTATGTATCTCTTTGTTCCATCTAACTATTGGGTTACATGTTCTACACCTAACCATAATTAATTATCCCATTAATTCTAGCCCCATGAAGTTGTCACACCCATTTAATAGATGGGAGGATGGAAATTTGGAGAGGTAGGCTCACAAATCAAAAGCTAGTAAGTAACCAAACTGGATTCAAAACCAGATATGCTTAGCTCCAAAGCCCATATTCTTCCTACTACACCATTTAATCCTAGCAGTCCTCACTCCATTTTAACTTTCTGATTTCCAACAACCAACAGTTCCAATGATACGTGAGGCAGCAGAGTGTCATGGTGAGAACCATAGATTCTAAGGACTGACAGCCTGGATTAGAATCCCAGCACTGTGGTGTATATATATATTCTGTAACTTTGAATACCCCGAGTTCCCCTCAACTGTAAAATGGAGGTAATAATAGTACTTCTCTCATATGATTGTTACGAGGGTTAAGAAAGTTGATGTGTTTAAAGCACTTAGAAAAGTGCCTAGGACATAGTAAGTGTTATGTGTGACATGTATTTCTGTTCCTTTCATTAAAATGTTCCTTTAATGGAGCTGGGGCTATAGCTCAGTGGTAGACCGCTTGCCTAGCGTGGGTGAGGCACTGGGTTCGATCCTCAGCACCACATATAAATAACAAATGAATAAAATAAAGATCCATCAACAACTGAAAAAATTTTTTTAAAAAATGTTCCTTTAATATTAGAGGGTAAAAATAATACAAAAGGGATAACATGAGTATTATCATTTGAAATGTATTTCTGTCCCTTTCAGGATGGGCTTAACTTTGGTTGGTCAGATGGAAAACGTCTTCATTTTAGTCGCTGGGCAGACAACGATAGGCAACTTGAAGACTGTGTAATATTAGACACGGATGGATTCTGGAAAACAGCTGATTGCAATGATAAGCAACCAGGTGCTATTTGCTACTACCCAGGAAGTATGTGGATTTCAAATATTTTAATGCTTAAATTATCATTCTTATTGATAGTAAAATTTTGAGTGGTTTTGTAAAATTTGATTTTGGAATTATAAAAAAACTATAATGTCCTTTTTACAACAAATTTTGTTCCAAGCATTTATATTGAAGTAAAATTATTTAAAAGTCATGCATTTTTATTTTATCTTCATTTTTTAAAAAATTTATTTATTTACTCTTACTAGGTATACATGACAGCAGAATGCATTTTGATTCATTGTACACAAATGGAGTATACCTTTTCATTTCTCTGGTTGTACACAATGTAGAGTTGCACCATATATGCAATCATACATGTACCTAGGGTAATGATATCCATCTCATTCCACCATCTTTCCTGCCCCCATGCCTCCTCTCTCCCCTGCCTCCCCTTTGCCTAAAGTCCCTCCATTCTTCCCATGACCACCCCACACCTTATGGATCAGCATCCACTTATCAGAGAGAACGTTTGTTATCTTCATTTTTATCTCAGTTGACACTTGATTGACATATAAAGTCCCATTTTAGCCTTATTTTGCATATATTTCAAATTCATGTTGTTTCAGAAAATCTACTTTTGTTGGAATTCTTTCATAATTCTTTTTTTTTTTTTAATATTTTTTTAGTTGTAGATGGATGCAATATCTTTATTTATTTATTTTTATGTGGTGCTGAGGATCGAACCCAGTGACTCACGCATGCAAGGCAAGCGCTCTACCACTGAGCCACCACCCCAGCCCCTCTTTCATAATTCTTAACATCAACAATTAACATAACTTTCATGATCCACTGTTAAGATTCAGTTGATTGGGGGCTGGGATTGTGGTTCAGTGGTAGAGCACTTGCCTGGTATGTGTGAGAACCTGGGTTTGATCCTCAGCACCACATATAAATAGATAGATTGATTGATAGATAGATAAAATAAAGAGATCTATTGACAACTAAAAAATATTAAAAAAAAAAAAAAAAGGATCCAGTTTGTTGCAAGTAACAATGACAAGCTGGAGCTAGCTTAAAGCAGAAGGGCAATTAGAACCCCCCAAATAGGGAAAGAGCTGAGCCTCCTAGGCAATGGAGGTCAGGAACCTGGAGATGCTCCCTTCCACCTATTTTTCTCTGTGTATCTACACTCTGCTGTTTATATACTTTCTGCTTCTCTCTACACATAGTGGAACTTGGTGTCTCGGCAACTTTCACTTAATGGGTGTAACTGGAGATGAGCTAATGTTTTGGAATTTCATTATTTGAATTCTTAGACTTTGATGGATTTAGCTTGAGTCAGATATGCAACCTCTAGACCAATTAGAGGAAAATGGTTTTATGACTGTTAGAGGCCCACATTTGTGAGTTTGTGGTAGAAAGAACATGCTATTTTAGAGACAAAAGAATTTATTATGAGGTGGGAAAGATTGAATGGCCCATACTTCATATTAAATCAATTTGATTTATTAAGAACAGAGCATATCTATATTTTCTTCTTAAATGTACAGCCTTTCATAAAATGAATAAAAAACCAGACTTTCTAGAGGCCATATTTTAAATAATAGTTCTGTTTTATTTGGTTAAAGTAATAACTTAATTAGAACATCAAGTATTTCATTAAACCGTTCCTCCAGCCAGGCACAGAGGCACGTGCCTATAATCCCAGTGACTCTGGAGGCCGAGGCAGGAAGCTCACAAATTCAAGGCCAGCCTCAACAACTTAGCAAAACCCTGTCTCAAAATAAAAAATAAAAAGGGCTGGGGATGTGGTTCAGTGGTTGAGCGCCCCTGGGTTCAATCCCTGGTACCAAAAATAAATAAATAATAATTAATTAAATTAGAGATGTCAGTAATCAAATATTTGAAAATGAATTCTTAACATTATAGTGAAGTGCCTATTAATTAATAGTTTTGTATAGTTTCTCTGAGAAGAAAAACCCAACTATACATGGGTCATGTTAGGAATAACTTATGAAACTTATACTTGCTATTTCATAATGCAGGAAAACAGAAACTGCATTTAACCTAAAAACACCTCATTTTTGACATTCTTCTATCTCACATTTCTTTCCCACTGAAAGATAGTTTTCAATACCTAATTGAACATAAACAGAAAAATAAGCATTACCAGGCTGTTACTCCTTGACTGTCTAAATATTTCCTACAAATCAAATCTAATGACTACGAACAGGGTCTACCATTTGCCTCTAAAATTAGAATTCTTATCATTAACTCTTTTTTCTAGATGACACTGAAAAAGAGGTCGAACAAGTCAAAAGCGTTAAATGTCCATCTCCTGTTCTAAATACTCCATGGATACCATTTCAGAACTCTTGCTACAATTTTATGATAACAAAGAATAGACATGTGGCAACAACACAGGATGAAGTTCATTCTAAGTGCCAGAAACTGAGTAAGTACACTGCACTGTTACTATATTTTGTATCATACCAATTTAAAAAAGCTGTTATAAATATTTCTAATTAGCACTAGTAATTCAATTTCAAAGATATTTATCTCATTTCCACATTATGAATGACAATATATAAAATTTTGTGTTTGGTTAAAATGACAAGTATGAAATTAATTCTTTATTCATTTCTTTGAGAACTAGTCTGTCTTGTATATGTAAACAGGGTGGGTTCATCTTAAAAAGGAAAAGAAATGACACTAGAGAGTAGAGAACTGAGAGCTAAACAAGCTAGACAAAGAGAAAAGTGAAAATAGGTTAGTTCAAGTGGTCAAAAAGCTTAGAAATAGCATTGAGTAGTAGCCATGCTTAAAGGAAATGTACATTTCACACTCTTAGCTCTCAAGACTGGAGATACTTCCAATGAAATCCATTGAGGATTTATGACTTCTGTATGATATAACTTTTGGAACTATGAACTTTGTGGGAAGTACCTTTGGAAAATATCAAGCCATTATTTCCCAAAGTGTGCTCTGTGTAACGCTCGTCTTGAGAGATGTCCTACAAAAAAGAGAAACACTAGACTCCAGAACCTCTTGTTTAACATTCTCAAAATCATTAACCTATTTTGTTATTGGCATAAATTAACTAGATTAACTTTGCTTAAACCACTGTTTGCAAATATTTTATCCATGTAGATCTTGTCTGAAAAGCCCCTTTGCTAATTTCCTGAAATACACATTTTAGAAATACTAGACTTTTTTTAACCCTAATATGACAATGATCTCTAGAGAAAAGGAAGTTGTGTCTGATAGTCCATTTCAGAGGCTTTTTTTTTTTACAGAGTAATATTCGATAGTATGTCATTAATATAGGTGGATTTGTACCACCTGGACAATGAGCTCTAAATGGAGAAAGTTAAATGAATCAATGTCTAAAACTCTTTACTCAGATACAAGTTTTCCACTATACTATAGGACCAAATTTAACATATGTTTGAGTACTTAACTTATTCATTTTAGTATAATGAGATAGCTTCAGTTTATATGTCTTTCTAATTTTTTAATCTTGTGTATGTTTTGAAGAATATGAAATTGGGGGATAAAACTTTCTAAATTTGTCAAACAAAATAAAATGTTCTTCTAGATAATTAATTATTAAAATTATCAACTTTCTTATTTAACAGATTCAAACTCACACATGTTGAGTATTCGAGATGAAAAGGAGAATAACTTTGTTCTTGAACAACTTCTATACTTCAATTATATGGCATCATGGGTCATGTTAGGAATAACTTATGAAAGTAAGTTGTAAATTTGCCAACTTTCTGTTTATATGAGTACTTCATTGCAGCCTACTTGTCAAACTGTAGAAGTCTAGTTCTTCAAAGTACATGTTTATCAATATACAAAAATATAATTATACAGGAGCTGGGGATATAGCTCTGTGGTAGAACCCTTGCTTAGTATGAGGCCACAGGGCTCATACTTGATTGCCAATATTGCCAAAAATTTTTTAAAGCATAACTATATACTTGCTACAATTTATACACATACCAAGACAGTTTTTTTAAAATATTTTTTTAGTTGTTGATGGACCTTTATTTTATTCATTTATTTATATGTGGTGCTGAGAATTGAACCCAGTGCCTCACACATGCTAGTCAAGTGCTCTACCACTGAGCTACAACCCCAGCCCCCAAGACAGTTTTTATGTCTCTGCTAATGCCATTGTTATACCTTTACCACCAAGAGTTAAATAGTGGAAAATAATTTCTGTCTTCCATTCTTCCTTCTAGAAACTCAAGACTGACTAAGAATGATCACACTCACATGTAAATCTCTAATACTTACTTTATATCTCTACTAACTATATGGAATGAATGAGAACAGAATCACACTTTTATTAATGTTTCTCCTTTGGGTTTATAGCACTGGCTTGGGGTAGGTACAGGGTAAGCAATAGGGAAACAACACTCCTGGTCTTATGGTGGGATAGAACATTTGAAGATTGGACTAAATGCCACTAATCCAAAATGAGATTGATATGCAATTTTTTAAAAACACTGCATCTAATATAAGGGACACAGGACCAGTTTCAGTACACCTACTCAGTGGTGTACTGAAAACCATGGAAGTTTTGAAATTACACAAAAGAAAATTTTTCTGTGGGCATAAAGTATGAAAAGCATACATTTCACCTAGAAGGGAGCACAGGACAAGAAGCCAGAAGTGTAGGGTAAAGAAAGAAGCTAAGTTACTCGAATCTGACCATTTTAAAAAACACATGCTTTTTTCTTTGCTAACCCAGCTGTTTCTTAGGGTTGCCACCATTTTCTTTAAATGTTTATTCTTGCAAGTGAGTTAATAAAGATTAAACTGTGAAGAAATATGTAAGACTTGGTCTGCTAGTTGCAAGTGAGCTCATCATAGTAGGAATTAATTGGCCCAAGGCTTTTCTTCAATAGCACTTGAGTACCTTTAAATTTAGGAGTGGGGGAAAAAATGGAGAAAAACGTGGTGGAAAGTTCTAGGCTTTGCCTGAAGGTGACTGAAGAATCAACCGTCTTGTATTAAGCATTGGAAAACAAACCCAGGATTCAGAGATTGAAATTGTATACTCTGATATAATTTGTAGTTATATTATCAGAAACAACAGGAATATATATTCTATATTCTGTAAAAGCACTTTCATATCTGAAGACTTCAGGTTATCTTAACTTTTATAAAATGCACAAGTAACAAAAATTTTACTAAAATATGTAGACATATGAAGAGACATGGGATTTTTTTCCAAGCAAACATTAAATTTGGTTTAAGTCTAATTTTTACTTAGTTTATTTCCATGTCACTGTTGTTAGTTACTTTAAAATACTTAGAGAATATTTAATAGTATATAGCACCTATACAAAGAGCGTTGGCTTTTTAAACCTGGCTTTTCAACAGTGGGGCCTTGAATAGAAATTACTAAAACAATATGGCAGCTGAGAGATACTTCAAGCCAGGTTAAAAAGTGACCTTTCCTCACAGCAACTTTGGAAATATATCACGGCCTGTTCAGAAAACTGAATGATACAACAAAAAAGGAAAAAGGAACTGGGAAACTAAGGTGATATGAAGCAGCAAGCAAGAAGCAAGTCATACACACAGGCTTTGGGGTGTGCTGTTGGTGCCAGCCAATGCTTAGGTGTATTGCTCTGGGAGATGTTAATCAGTGAAGGTGGAAATAACCAAACCGCAGTGGGTATGGTGGGTAATGATGACATCACTTTTCATTCCAGCTTATAATTTTAACAGACTTAGCATCTTTTTTTTCATCTCTTTTTTCATCTTTATTGAGATATATGCCTATACCACACAATCCAGCTACTTACAATGTATAGTTTAATGTCTTAATACAGTCACAGAGTTGTGCAGCCATCACTGTCTCAGAAAGAAACACCTACCCATTAGCATTCCCTTCTCGCCTCTCCCATTCCCTACCAGTCTCCAGGCCTCAGGACCACCAACCTACTGTCTGCCCCTACAAATTGCGTATTCTAGGCAGTTCATATAATTGGCATCATACAGTATGTGATATTTGAGGAACTGGCTTCTTCCACCTAGCCTAAAGTTTTCAAGGTTCATCCATATTGTAGTATATATCAGTATGTCATTCCTTTCTGTGGCCAAATAATGTCCCATTCTATGGATGTACCGTATTTTATTTCCATTCATCAGTTGGTGGATATAGTTAGGTTGGTTTCACATTTTTGGTTATTAGGAATAATGCTTCTCAGAACATTCATGGGTAAGTTTTTGTGCGGACATGTTTCTATTTCTCTCGATTTACATCTTGGATATATAATTCCTAATAAAATTCCTGAGTCTTTTGTTTAGCCCTTTGAAGCACTGTGAGATTGTTTTCAAAAAGAATCTGTATATTTTCCATTCCTATCACCAATGTATGAGAGTTCCAATTTCTTCATGTCTATACTAACATTTATTTCTGTGTTTTTTTTGTTGTTGTTGTTGTTGTTACAGTCCACCAAGTGAGTGTCAAGTGATACCTCATTTAGGGTTTTATTGTATTTTCCTGATGGCTAATTATCTTTACATGTGCTTATTGACTATTTGTATATCATCTTTGAAGAAATCTCTTTAGGTCTTTTGCCCATTTTTAAATTATTTGCCTTTTTTTGATGTAGGGTTGTAAGCATTCTTCATATATTCTGGATGTAAACCCCTTGTCAGATAAATGATGTGCAAATATTTTCTCCCGTCACTTTCCTGATAGCACAATTTTTTTTCATTCTGAGGTAGTGTGATTTATATATTTTTCCTTTCACTACTTTTACATGTCTAAGAAGGCTGCTTATCCTAGGGTCATGAAGACTTATTTCTGTTTTCTTATAAAGGTTTGATAGTTTTAGCTCTTACATTTAGGTCTGTAGCCTATTTTGAGTTAATTTTTATGTGTGGTGACAGCATGGGACACAACTTCATTTTCTTTGAATTTGGATGTCCAGTTGTTCAGCACCATTTCTTGAGAAAACTATAGTTTCCACATTGAATTGCCTTATTTTTCTTTAAATCAGTTAATCATAAGTAGGCACAATTCTGTACAACTTATGTCCAGAGAGAATATTTCTGTCATAATTTTGTAATACATCAATAATTTTTATAAAGTAGTTGTTAATTTCCATTGCAATTAAATACAGGTAAGAGAAACATATATTTGACAAAAAATAATAAAATATTAAGTTATTGAAGGATAGAATTGTACATAAATTTTGATCTTCATGTTTATAATTTATACTTTCCAAATTAAAAATAAGCATGATGTACTGTTATAATCAGCAAATTATTTTGAAGAGATACACATAATTATACAACCTTTTAGAAGGAAGGAAAAGGAGACAGAAAATCAGTTGTTTGAAATATTAACTCAGTACCTGTAAGTTTTGATTTAATCTCTAAGCAGAGTAAAAATATGTTTCATCTCTAGATAATTCTCTAATGTGGTTTGATAAGACCATGCTGTCTTATACACACTGGCGAGCAGGAAGACCCACTGTAAAAAATGACAAGTTTTTGGCTGGCTTGAGTACTGATGGCTTCTGGGATATTCAGACCTTTAATGTTGTTGAAGAAACATTGAATTTTTACCAGCACAGCATTCTTGCTTGTAAAATTGAAATGGGTAAGTATACAAAGGTGAGTTTCCATTCCAGGGAAGGAGAATGTAAGGCCAAAAGCTCTGCCGGTGGGAATCATACAGCCTTGAGTGCTTCATTCAGTCCCAGGATAGGTGCTGCAGAAGTTATAGAGGAAAAAGCCTGGGGCCCTGTTGTCCTGGCCTCCACTTGGAGGAGCAAAACTATAGTTGGTGAGACATCATTAATTTCCTTGTCATATGCAGGATAGTGTTAGATTATTTGGTACAAACAAAAGAGCTGAACAAAAACAGGAATAATGAAAGCAAGGGATGCCTTCAGGAGGAAGTGACACTTGGTTGGGCCTTAAAGGATGGAGAAGAAAAAAAATAAGAAAATAAGAAGGTATGCTTGGATAGAGATTTGACATTCCAGGCAAAATTAATGTCTCTTCACCTTGCCTAATCCCTAAATAAACAAATCCATTTTGAAATGCATGTTTAAATTTTCACAGCTGAAGACTGTTGTCACTACCATCCTGCTCTAAACCCTCTGCTGCTACAGAGCGCATCACAGTTGCATCCTGGCTGATCATCTCCCCTCATAGTGCTGCTCAATAGCATCCTGGCATCCCCTACTCAGTTATTTGGAGTCCATGCAAATTTTTGTGACTTCAGAAACCAGCCTTTTTTTTTTTTTTGGTACTGGAGATTGAACTCAGGGGCACTCAACCACTGAGCCACATCTGCAGCCCTATTTTGTGTTTTATGGAGAGACAGGGTCTCGCTGAGTTGCTTAGCACCTCACCGTTGCTGAGGCTGGCTTTGAACTCACGATTCTCCTGTCTCAGCCTCCCAAAGTGCTGGGATTACAGGCTTGTGCCTCCGTTCCTGTCTCAGAAACCAGCCTGTTTTTTCCCTATTTCTAGGCCTCATGCCAGCCCCCGTCTGTTTCCCATTCTTGCTCATTAAGCATTTTTTCCTCAGGCTGATTTCTTAAATCGTCTCCCTGTGTAGAGTACATCTAGCCTCATATTTGTACCTTTATTTTTTCTTCTTGCCAAGAAGCTTTTCATTTTCTTCTCTTTTTTATTTTTCATAAATTTTTCATTTTAGAATAGCTTTATGAAAAGTTGTACAGATAGTACATTTCCTGTATAGCCACAACCACTCACCCCTGATGTCATTCCCATGGCACAGCGGTCACAGTGAATAAGCCAGTGTTGATACATTGTTATTAGCTAAAGTCTGTACATTATTTCCTTAGTTTTTACCAAATGCCTTTTTCTGTTCAGGATTCTATCCAGGATGCATTCAGTCATCACGTCCCTTTAACCTCCCCTTGACTATGATGTTTCCTCAGACCTTTATTTTTGACGACCTTGACTGTTTTGAGGAGCACTGGTCATGTATTTTGTAGAAGATCCCTCAGTTGGTTTGGCTGATGTTTTTCTCATGATTACACTGGAGCTTTGAGTTGGGAGTAGGGGACCTCAGATGTAAGGTGTTGTTTTCACCATATCACAAATGGTACAAGCAATATGTCTTATCACCAGAGATTCTAACCTTGACTGGTTGGCCCAAGGTAGTATTTATTAGGTTTCTCTATTGTGCAGTACACTTTCCCCCTCTCCACACTATACTCTTTGTAAAGGAGTTACTACTATGTGCAGTCTACACTTACAACACAGACCGTTAATCCTCTACCTTCCTGAGGGGGGAGTAGCTATATGAATTACTTGGAATTCTGCATAAGAGATCTGTCTATCTTTTTCTATTTAAAATTTGGTCATTTAATTATACATCTTTTATTTATTTTATATTTTATGTTTTATATATTTTATTTATATATTTACATTTATTTATACCTTTATTTACTTCTGTTGTTTGTTTTTAGTACCTTCTTACTTCCTGGTTGCCAGACTTTTTATTTTCACTTTTGCCTCACCCTCTGGTCCGAGGGCACACTCATGGTTATTTGTTTTATACTTTGGATTATTATCCAACATACATTGGATCACTTAATGCTTTGCTCAAGTTGTTCCAGTTTTGACCAGTAAGCTCTTTCCTTTGTCTGCAGTGTCCCTTTGAAATAGCCTCCTCATAGTGGGGTTTTGTTGTCAATTGCTTGTTTTCAATGCTTCCTTACTTTCTGGATAACTTACTTCTCCTTAGTCTTAATTTTTCCTGACCCTCCAGACCTATTTTCCCAGAAGGCTTGAACACAGATAAATCTCTCCTTCACAGTCAGTCTCACATATTCTAGTGGTTAGCAGTTTTGTCATCATTTCAGGTATTGCTGTTTTCTGTCTCCAAATACTATGTGAGCTTCTTTAAATGAAGATGATGTTACACCTTTTAAAAAAATCAACCAGACAACTATAATATGTAAGAGCCTATTATATGTTCTGTGACAATAAGAAAAATGAAGTATGCTTTTGACTACCATTATGTATAATGAAATCAGTCTTATTTAATTTTTAAATGATTGCATGTCGTTTTATCCAAAATTGAAATAATTTAAATTTAATTACTAACACTTATTTCAAATGTTACAGTTGACTACAAGGAAGAACATAATACCACACTGCCACAGCTTATTCCTTATGAAGATGGTATTTATAATGTTATTCAGAAAAAGCTAACATGGTACGAAGCATTAAACACATGTTCTCAAAGTGGAGGTCATTTGGCAAGTGTTCATAATGAAAATGGCCAGGTCTTTCTGGAAGATATTGTAAAACGTGATGGATTTCCATTGTGGGTTGGACTATCAAGTCATGATGTAAGTCTTTACTTTGTTTTCCAAAAATTTTCCAAATCTGTTACTTTGAAGTTGGAAACTTGAGCATAAAATATTAACTCAAAGCACAATATCAGATTGAGTCCTAGGACTCCATTACAGAACAAGTAAAAAATTATATTTGTAGAATGCACTGGGGCAAATGGCCAGGCCATCCCAAGCACCCAGAGGATCAATTTCTCAACAGCATCTCTGTATCCTCTTTGGAGCTGACCAATGGCAAAGCTGGTGTAAAGGAAATGGAAGCAGAAAAATCTGAATTTCAGTACTAATAACTGGTCTTTCATTTTTGTTCTAGCTGATCATAAGCATCTTATTTAACCATTGTAATTCAATTTCTTCATATGTAAAATTGGGGTAATAATGTTTTCATTGAGATTTTAACACAAGAATTTATTTAAATTGCCAGGTAAATTTTTCAACATGGGTCAGACTTATATGTATACTTTCTTTCCCACTTTTCTGCTAGAAATTATCACTGTTTAAGATTAATGTGCTGCTGATAAACACATCAGTGCCACTATTTTAATCATATTAATTAATGTAGTCTTCCCATTTTGATTTTCTTGGAAAGTATTTTCTTCTTTTAGCCCTGCTGCTTGATGACCTCTGTAATGTGGAAATTGTAGCCAGACACACAAACCAAAATCCACAAAACACGGAAAGCAATATTCAGAGCAATATAAAGATTGGGATTATAAATATGTAATTATTTATAAGGGGAAGATACTTGCATGTCATTTAATTTTAAGTATTATGTAAAACCATCCTTTAAAAAAATGAATCCATAAATTTAAATTCTTACTAAAATTTTGCCAGAGCAAAAGTCCCAAATCACTGCATCAAAAGTGAATTTCTAATTATATAGATCTAATACATCCAAGCCTATAATATATATCCAGAACTATAATATTTGTGAGCAAATAATTAGCATTCCATTCTAATACTTCTTTAAGTGTGTATATTGTTCTTTATGTCAGTTTTGAAAGCATACATCTGAGCTTAGATTGTCTCCATTATTCTTAAAACAGGGCAGTGAGTCAAGTTTTGAATGGTCTGATGGCAGAGCACTTGACTACATCCCATGGAAAGGGCAAAAATCTCCTGGAAATTGTTTGGTCTTGGATCCAAAAGGAATTTGGAAACATGAACAATGCAAGTCTGTTAAGGATGGTGCTATTTGCTATAAACCTACAAAAGGTAAGATTTGAATTTGAATAGCTGTTTTACTAAAATATGACATAACTTATGTACATAGTTACTCAATGAAAATATTCATAGATTTTTAAATAAGGCTTATCCACAAGTTCTATAAAAAAATAATTTTGATACTTTGTGGATGAAAACAAATATTTTATATCCTCCCAGGGAATTTGTTCCTAAAGACTTTCATTCTATCACTACATAAATTTTGTTCTAGAATCTGTGAATTCTAGTTTTATATAGCTATGTTTTTTTAAAGGTTGAGATGCTTCTTTAAAGGTACAATCAAGAACTGATTTCTCATTTGTTAGACACAGAAAACAAATGGGATTTTTTGGAAAAACAAGTGGAGTACATGAGAAACATGATATAGCATAGAGAAATGGAGAGAAATTTGTCTCAGAGAAACAGACTTTACAGGAGGAAGGAGAGTAACAGCATGATCAAGCAAGAGTTCTGTGCTGTTCTGGGCTGAATAGTAACCCCCGCCAAATTCCTGCCCTCTCAGAACTTCAGAACCCTCAAGAAATACTCTTTGTAAATGTAACCTGTTAGAATGAGGTCATACTGGATTACAGTGGGCCCTAAATCCACTGGCTGGTGTCCTAATAAGGGGAGACACAGACACACAGGGAAGAAGGCCATGTGAGGAAAGAGGCAGTGGTTATAGTGATAGAGGGGCAAGCCAAGGATTGCCAGCAACCACCAGAAGATAGCAGAGAGGCACGAAACAGATTCCCCCACAGAGCTTCCACAAAGAGCAACCCAAATGCCATCTCCACTTCAGACTTCTAGCCTCCATAACCATGAATGAATACACCTCTGTTATGTTAAACCTCAAAGCTTATGGCAACGGAGTATAACAGACCTAGGAAACTAATACAAGAGACAACTTTAAAGACTTGATTTTCAAAAACCCAGAAAATAACACATTAGTGAAGATGTGGAAAAAATGGAAACTTTATGCATTGTCAGTAGGAATATTAAATGGTATAGCCACTGTAGATAATGGTATGGCACTTCCTCAAAGATGACCCTGTGATCCAGCTATTCCACTTCTGAATCTACACTCAATAGGACTAATAACAGGGACTCTAATAGGTATTTGTACAACCATGCTCATAGCAACATAATTCATAATAACCAAAAGATGGCAGCCACCCAGCTGCCCATCAGTGCATCCATTCATCAACAAATAAGCAAAGCATGATACACACACACATACACACACAGGAATATTATTCAGCCTTAAAAATTTTTTACACATGCTACAATATAGCTGAACCTTGAAAACAATATACTAAGTGAAACCAGCTGATTATAAAAGGACAAATATTGTATTATTCTACTTATATGAGTTACCTACAGTTCTCAAATTCACAGAAAGTAGAATGATGATTGTCAGAATGTATGGAGGATGGAGTTTGGGGAATTATTGTTTATGGATACACAGTTTCGGTTTTTCAAAATGAAAAACTTCTAGATATAGAGTTGATGGTTGCCAAAAAATGTGAATGTACATAATACCTCTGAACTGTACATTTTCAAATTAAGATGGTAAATTATATGTTGTCTACATTTTACCACAAGTTAAGAAAAAATCATATATCTTCTTGAACAGAAATATAGCATGGCTGAGGACAGAGCTCAGTGGCAGAGCACTTGCCTGGCATTCACGAGGCTCTAGGTTAGATCCCCAGCATCAAACAACAACAAAAAGAACATAACAAACTTAACATAATGCAGGCCCTGGTTTAAAAAAAATTTCAAGTATAGGAAGCAAAATTTCATGAAGAACAGGAAGTGAAAACAATGTATGCAATCCAAGACAGCCCAGTTTCAGACAATACTAGACACAAATAGACTTTGAAGATAAGGTATCTCCATATGTTCTCAGTATGAGAGGAATTAAATTTTTTTTTTTTTTTTAGAAAAGTCCACCAGTCCCATGGACACATCCCATAGTGTCCAGTGGTTCCACATACATTGGAACAAATGAAACAACATACAGACAAGTCAGTGGACAATGGAATAATCCATAGTATTCCTTTGGCAAACCAACTATTTTCACAAAGTGGTAGAAGACAGAACTTGCTAATAATATCTCCTTGCACCAGCAGCATTAATGAGGAGTTGTCAGAAGATCACTGACTGGAACCAGGTCACATACTTGACCCAGATGTCGGCAATTTACTTTTTAGTTCTTGTATGCTTTTCTGTTGGAGTTAATAACAGGCAATAACAGCACAGCTTCATTGGTTTCTTGGGTTACTCAGCACAATTAAAAATCATACACTTTAAGTGGAATTGAAGGGAATTTTAAGAGCTGAGAAGACATACCTACTCTTTTGGCTTGAGAGAGATTTTACTGTGCTGATATATTTGTAAACCAAATTACCAAGTTTTTACTTTTTTTTTTTTGATTTAATTATTTTATTTAAATGCGTTTCAAGTCATAGTACATGAACAGAGCTCAGTTATTCCATTTTTCTGGTTGCAAACCAGATAGAGTCACACCATTTGTGTCTTCATTGAGTATGACTTCTAAACATAGTTTTTTAATGTGTCTAGGTAAATGTAGGCTTATATTATCAAAATTAAAAAGAATTTGAGGAAAGGAAGAATTTTAATTATTACTTCAGAGTAGTTTCAAGGCTTATCCCACCTGTATTTTTTTCTTTTCCCAGTCTGCCTTTCTAGTTGTTGTTACTTTAGTCTAAAATCATCTTATGAGCTTTTCCCTCCTCTATTGTCCTGGTATCACAAAAAGCTAAATAGATTGTGCTGTGTGCATATTGAGATAGATGCTTCTTATCCACAAAAGCAACAGTTTTAAATAGGGACATTTCATTAGGTTTGGAAAAGCAATCTTTTATCCATGCTTTATGACTACTGTGTCTAATATTTTTACAGCTAAAGAGCTGTCCCCTCATCCATACTCCTCAAGATGTCCAACAGCAAGAGAGAACAGGTCACAGTGGATCCAGTACAGGAATCACTGTTATATGGCTGACCAGGCATTGCACAGCTTCTCAGAGGCCAAACAATTGTGCTCAGAACTTGGTGAGTTAAACTTCATTGATTTTCTTTGACTCAATAATTTAATTCTTAGAAATTTTAGTTAAGGAAATAATTTGAAATAATGATTATATTTTGGACAATATTTTTAAAGTATCCACCATTGAGTAATGGCATTATAAACTATTTGCTCAGTGGATAGAGACATGATTAAGTATTTTATGATGTAAGCACTCAATGCAATTTTGGAATAGTCTTTTAAAATTATCAATGTAAGATATGAGGGCTGGGGTTGTGGCTCAGTGGTAGAGCGCTTGCCTAGCATGTGTGAGGCACTGGATTCAGTTCTCAGCACTACATATAAACAATTAAAGTCCATTGACAACTAAAAAAAATGTATAAAAAGAAAAAAAGATATCATGGGAACCAGGAATTCCATTTCTGTAATGTATTTTCATAGGCAGATAAGAATATATTCTCTGGACAAAATCTTTTGGTTGGCATTACATAAACATTCTATAAATTTTATAACATTAACATTTATGTATATGTTGTATACAAAATGCGAATGTCTTCTTAAAATGTGACTTCCATCTTTAATGGATTGTATTCCTCAAACAGAGACCTCAAACTTACAACTTTTTAGTAATATATGGGAAATCCATTTGGTCTCATTATTGGACAGTAATACAGTGTATTTCAAACGATTTTCCTGTTATAGAAGCCTGGGAAACAACCTCTATATTTGGCTGGAGTTGAGAGCCAAATTAATAATGGATTAAACTAGTTAGCAGTTTAGTTCTCTTATATTTAGAAGTCCAGAGTCAGTCCAGGGCTGGAATAGTGGTTTTGTTCCATCTTCCTTAGGGACCCTAGCTTCCTTCACCCCTCAGATATGGTCCTTATCTTATACAGACCAAGAGCTAGAGCCCTAGTTATCACATCATTTCTCAGTGTATATTTTAATGGCAAAAAAAACCCCAAAAACCTGAATAAAGGCAGCCAGAAAAAAATTTTTTAATTATTAACGAAAATATAAGTACAGGGGCTGGGATTATGGCGCAGTGGTAGTGTGCTCGCCTAGCACGCATAAGGCACTGGGCTCGATCCTCAGCACCACATAAAAATAAAATAAAGATATTCTGTCACCTACAACTAAAAAATAAACATTAAAAAAAAAAGAAAATATAAATACATAGAACATAAAAGTAAGAAGTAGTAAATAAAAAATGCTAGGTGAGGCCATTCTTGGATTCTTGCCTGCGCTGCTTCTCCTGTTCTCAGGAGCCTCAGACACATGCTACACAAGGGCAGAGTGGAATCCAGGAAATGATCGTTCCAAGATGGCTGCCTAGATGGACGCAGCGTTCCTAGTCTCTCCGGGACTGGGGTTTAAAGTAGTGGAAACACTGTTTCTCAGCAAGTTTTTAGAGGACATACGACAGCTGCCTCCACACAGAAACTCCACTCGCGTGCCTGCAGAGTCCCCAGGCCCCAGTGTTTGCACAGGACCCGAGCTGCAACCCATCGCAGGACTCTGACCCATCGCTTGTGCAAAACCTGCTGCCATGCAGGATCTCTGGCTCCAGTGCCCACACACCCCATAGAACCTCAGGTCACCCATCCATGCAGTACCCCCCTTACTGTTGCTCCCACACGGGACCCCTCGGGTCCCAGGCAGGACCCCTGACTGCTGCTCTTGTGTGGATCTCCATCTACCAGGGCAGAACCTCCCTGTTCACCTATACCTGGGGACTCTGGACAGTAATGCAGCCACTTCAATGTTTATAGCAGCACAATTCACAATTGCTAAACTAGCAACCTAGATGCCCTTCAATAGATGAATGGATAAAGAAACTTTGGTATATATACACAATGGAATATTACTCAGCAATAAAAGAGAATAAAATTATGGCACTTGCAGGTAAATGGATGGAATTGGAGAACATCATGCTAAGTGAAGTAAGCCAATTCCAAAAAACCAAATGCCGAATGTTTTCTCTGATTAGTGGATCCTGATACATAAGCGGGGTGGGGGTGGGGTTCATGGGAGAAATAGAGGAACTTTGGATGGGACGGGGGAAGGTGAGGGAGGGGAAGGGGAATGGGAGTAGCAAAAATGGTGGAATGAGATAGACATCACTACCCTAGGTACATACATGTATGAAGATATGAATGGTGTGAGTCTGTCTTGTTTTCAACCAGAAAGATGGAAAATTGAGCTCTATATATGTACTATGACTTGAATATGCATTTAAAAAATAATTTTTATTTTAAAAAAATGCTAGGTGAGAGGATATAGCTCAATGTTAGAGCACTTGCCTCACATGTGCAAGGCACTGAGTTCAATCCTCAGCACCACATAAAAATAAATAAATAAAGGTATCGTATCCATCTACAACTAAAAATATATTAAAAAAAAAAAAGTGCTAGGTGAGCTAGGCACAGTGGTGCACATCTGTAATCCCAGTGACATGGGAGGCAGAGGCAGGAGGATTACAAGTTTGAGGCCAGTTAAGACCCTGTCTCCAAAACAAATTTAAAAGGGGGTGGGTGGTGCACACCTGTAATCCCAGTAGCTCAGGAGACTAAGGCAGGAGTATTGCAAGTTCAAAGCCAGCCTCAGCAACTTGGCGAGGCTCTAAGCAACTTAGTGTGGTGCTGTCTCAAAATAAAACACTTTTTAAAAGGGATAGGAATCTGGCTTAGTGGTTAAGCGCCCCTGGGTTCAATCCCCAATACAAAACAAAATAAAAACAAACAAACAAACTTAAGTAAACTGTTAAATAAAAATTATGACAAATAAAACAGTTTTAATATAACTAGCTATGCTTAGATAAAAGAGGTAAGAAGCAGATTTTTTCAGAAAATTGGCTAAGTATTAAATAAAAAATTATAGCTCATCCATTACTTAGTTATTAATAAATAAACTAAGCCTGGCCAGGATAACAAAATCAAAGCATGTGATGTCCATCATTCTGAATAGGATTGCCACAAATCCTCAGAACACTGTGACAGGACTTTTGTCCTCAGGTTTAGAAATTTTGGAAAGAGCAGCAATGATTGTTTCCCTCTCATAATAAATTTAGCCTACAGTTAATGTGTAAAATGACTTCTAGGACAACCATCTAGAATATTTCAAGGATAGAAATTATTTATCTGTATCCTTGGGTAGCAATTTAGCCAGGCAGATGACATTTAGCTAATTTATTTGCTAACTCTTAAAAAGACACTTGGTTAATTAAAAAGTCTCCTAGTTACTGCTTAACTATATAATGGAAACTTTTGTGTGGGAACTGTTGTGTGTTAGACATGTACGTACATGATGGGAACTATTGTAAGCTCTATATATGCTCTGGAAGTCAGAAGCTCCTTCAGAAGGGAAGAAACAGAAAGATTTAATGTAAACAGAGTATGTGGATTAAGCACTTAAGCTTTTGAAACTGTCTGGGTTCAAATCCCACTTCCCACACACTCCCATAGTGGAAGTTATACAAGTGTTCCTCTTTTCTTATCTAAACAGTGAGAATGAAAATAGTCCTTTCTTCACAGGTTGGTGTAGTTTGGGCTGTAGGAATTTGTGGAGAGAGAGCATATATGCAAAAGTAGCACAGTGCCCTTCAAACAGTGAACTCTCTCATACTATTCTTATTATGAAATGACTGAGATTGGCTTTTTAATTCTAGAGCTAGCCAGCTATGTAAACCTTAACAATTTAATTTCCTTGAGTCTTGGTTTCCTTGTCTGTAAAATAGTGATAATACCTCCCAGCATGGTCTACCAGGTTGTATATTAAACAAAGTAACATATAAAGCACCTGCACATTACAGTGTTCAATAAAGGGTTGAAGCCTTTCCTTTGTCCTCTCTTGGGATAGTCCCCATTACAAAAGAAATGCTTGAACTCAAGTGTGGATAGGCTTGTTGCTGTTGAGGACTATTTTATTTCATCTGGGGCTGAGTTCCAAGAGTAGCTATTATCTATTTCTATTCCTTACCTGATGCTGGTGATAACCAGAATCTTCCTTGAAGGTTTAGGGTGCCTATCAAACATCAAGAATACTCGTTCATTCAATTCCATGCTATTTTTAGGAACTTACAATAAGCATGATGAAGTACATTTATGTGTGATATTAAAGGAGAGTCAATGTTCCCCAGTATCCCAAACCTATTAGTCTTTAATTCCATTTTAGCAGAAGAAAGTTTAAAACTAGGTACAAATGCTTATTGAGAGTGCTAAAAAAATCTTCAGAATGACACATATTTCTACCATTACAAACCCCAATTATTATGACTCCTGTTCAAACACAAAGATTTTCTTAGGTAATCCTAAGATTTAAAAATATTGCCAGATAAATATTTTAAAGATTTATGAATTTTATGCATGTAAATTTTCAATGTAGAAATGTTTCTGTTATTTTTGGAAGTAATTTTAAATTTTGACATAAGTACCAGTTTTTTAAACAACCTCTGTGCAAAGCTTGAATTTTTCAGTGATCTTATTCATCATAAATATTTTATTCAGATGGCTGGTTTAGAATAAACCACTTGGCCAGTTTTCATAGAGCTAATTAGGTGCAATTTGTTTTCTTTCAACAGATCATTCTGCAACTATTGTTACCATAGAAGATGAAAATGAGAATAAATTTGTGAGCACATTGATGAGGGAAAATAATAACATCACCACGAGAGTTTGGCTTGGATTATCCCAACAGTCTGTTGGTAAGTGACACAATTTTGTGTGCAGTGTGCCAAGAGGGTTCTATCTTGTCCTAAATACCAACTCAGCCCTGTTGAAGAATTTCAATTGGTGGCTACTTCATTGATGAATAAGCTAGGTCTGCTGGCTGTTCTGGAGGCTTGTAAATTGTAAGTAACTTATTAATAATGATGAAAACCATTAATGAAATAGAATATCAGGTTGAATCATCTGGAATTGCTCTAGATGCTTATTTCCTAAGATCCTTGACTCAACATCACAATATTTTTTTTCTCCTATAGCAATGTTGTATCCTATGTTTCCACAAGGAACCCATGACTTATTTGCCTGGAATCCTAGTGTCTATCACCCCATGGTTTTGCAGCTTATATCTCTGTTACTCAGAAATATATCATCTTAGCTGGGCGCTGTGGCACATGCCTGTAATCCCAGCAGTTTGGGAGGCTGAGACAGGAGAATCACAAGTTCAAAGCCAGCCTCAGCAATGGCGAGGCGCTAAGGAACTCAGTGAGACCCTGTCTCTACATAAAGCACAAAATAAGGCTGAGGATGTGGCACAGTGGTCGAGTACCACCTGAGTTCAATTCCTGGTACCAAAAAAAAGAAATATATCATCTTGTTACTCCTTTCCTTATAAGATATTTTACCGTGGATCGAAATTGTCTTATCCTCAGCACTGCAAAACAAAAAAGTCTTAATTGATTTTTTTCCCACCTAGCTTACTAAAATCACAGAAAATTGATTTAAAAAGAATTAGTAGAAGAATTTTTCAATAAGAAATAATATAGGGGGCTGGGGTTATGGCGCAGTGGTAGCGTGCTCGCCTAGCACGCGGGAGGCACTGGGTTCGATCCTCAGCACCACATAAAAATAAAATAAAGCTATTGTGTCCACCTACAATTAAAAAATAAATATTTTTTAAAAAAAAGAAATAATATAGGGTTTGAGTGAAGTTGGAATTGATAAAAAAATTAAGTATAAATTTGGTAGAATAGGAAGTATGTTTCACACTTCATGCAAAATTTAATTTTAAATAATTTAAATAAATGTGATTTCTAAAATATTAAATACTTTTCAAAAATATGAATGAAATCAAACTTGGCCTTCTAAATGACTTAATGATCCTGTGTTCACAGGATCACCACAAGGTGGTGCTACCTCGGCTAGAAAACAAACATGGAGTCAAGGGGTGACTCCTGAGCCCTCTAGGGTTCATTGGCCTTCAGCAGCATAACTTTTTTCAGCGAATTTTCCTGAAGAAGGGAAGACATGATCCCTAGAAATCTCTCACAGGATAAATATGCATGTACCCTGCATGTTAACCAAAACATCATGTTCTATAGCAGTATCCAATAGAACTTTCTACAAAGAAGAAAATCTTCTAGTTCTACACTAAGATAGTATTCACCAGCCACATGGCTGTTGAGTTCTTAAAATGTAACAAGAAGTGTAACTAAATATCTTATTTAAATTTTTTTGTTCATTCTTAATGGATTTTATTTTTAAATAGTGGCCATCATAGGACACCACCATTCTAAGTAAATGAATTATTTGAGCCACATGTTTTTAACCCAGTAATTTAGTAGCAATAATCTAGTTGTATTTAATTTCATCCTTCAGATCAATCTTGGAATTGGTTAGATGGATCAGAAGTGACCTTTGCGAGATGGGAAAATAAAAGTAAGAATGGTGATGGAAAATGTAGCATTTTGTTAGCTTCCAATGAAACTTGGAAAAAGGTTGAATGTTCACATGGCTATGGAAGAGTTGTCTGCAAAGTTTCTCTGAGTAAGTATGTAACCTGTCCTTAAGAAAACATTCAGCAGAACGGGTCAACAAATAAATGTATAGTCTAATTATGTGCTAAGTTTTTGTACTTGGTCCTGAAGTATTTATAAAGTATATCCAAAAATCTTCAGTAAATCTTAGAGCTTTTCTCCCTGAAAAAATAGATTATAATAAATAGTAAATGCATAAGACATTTAGGGATCTTAAAGGAAGCTATTAAATAATCTAAACTTTATATAATTATTTCCTCAGAAAATGGAAGCTACCAGAGTATTGGGGAGGTAATTTCTTTGAAAACATTTTTAAGATGTATTTTATTCCATAGTTTGAATATATAAAGGCTTAAAGGTCTATTTCTGAAGTTGACTTGCTTCCTTTCTCCCCATTCCCATGAAACTTATGATTGAGTTTAAAACAATCCAAAACTAGATTTAATACTTACAAATAATCAAAGTATCTGAAGGAAATCATAATTTGAAGTTAAGTTTCATGATGAATTAATAGATAAAATAACTATTTTAACTTCATTTATGGAGAAAACTAAATTTTTCACATTAACATTTTAAAAGATCTAGCATAAAACTTTCCATTTTGGTGTATAAATATTAAAGATAAAACTTCACTTGTAGGTTCTTGGTATCTTTTTATGCATGCATTCATTTAGCAAATATTCAATGTCTCCTCTTTGGTATGACCTGCTGTACATGCTAGGGTGCACGGGGAACAGACAGATCAGGGTATCTCTTCTCAGAGTTTAGAGTCTAGTGGAAGAAGATAAGTAAACAAGCAGGTCAGTCTTTGCAAGAGAGGAAAATATCAGATAGTTATAAACTGTGTGACTAGGTGGATGGCTGCTCTAGATTAGGTTACTGGGGAAGAGCTGGAGACACAGAAGTCTAAATCTGAAAAGTCAGCCCAGCAGAGATCAGGGGACAGCAGGCAGAGGAACAGGGACAGCAAAGCACCTGAGGCTGAATGAGCCTGCCCAGAGCTCAAGGAAGAGCTTCAAGGTAGCCCAGGCCAGACAGACTTGGAAGCAATGGTCAGGGGCAACTGGAAGATTGTCAGGGTGCATGCGTGGAAGTGGGGGAAGGTTAGAATGAGATAGGATTAGGGTGTTATAAATTAAGAGTTCTGTTTGACTGTTTTGAGTTGTCCATATGGGGAAGAGATAGCTACATGGAGATTGCTAGTATGCAGTGGAATATATGAGAGAGACAGGAGGTCAACATAGAAATGATATTTAAAGCCATGGCTCAGGGCTGGCTATGTAGCTAGTGACAGAATGCTGGCCCTGGCTGCACAAGGCCCTGGCTTCCATCCCTAGGGGGGGATGGAGATGGGGCAGGAGTCTAACTCAGCAAGAGAATGAACCCATATGGGCAACACTCAGAGAAGGGGAATGCTAGGAACTAAATGAGGTCATTCTTGAAGCTTGGATCATTTTTTCTTAAAAATTTTTTAAAAGACGAACACAATATCTTTATTTTATTTTATCTTCATGTGGTGCTAAGGATCGAATCCAGTGTCTCACACATGTGAGGCAAGTGCTCTACCACTGAGCCACAATCCCAGCCCTTAAATAATTTTTAAAGCAAATAATACTTTTTTTGGTCCTAGGTAAGTCAAACACAACAATTACACTTTTTAGCAATTTGCTGTATGAAAAGTGATACTACCAAAAGAGTGGCGGTAAGGAACTGAAATCAATTTCCATGCATGTATGAGTTTGTTGGGATGAAACCAACTGCTATGCGTAACTATAAAACTAAAAAGAAAGAAAGAAAAGTGGTGGTAAGGGAAAATGGAAATAATGACAGTGCTTTAATTTCTTTGGAAGAAAATTCCTGTAGCAACAAAAAGAATTTGAATGAAAATACAAACATTTAAATTTGAAGAGGAAGCACTAAATGTTTGATGATGAACCTGGGCTTGGTGGTACATGCCAATAATCCCAGCACTTTGGGAGGCTGAGACAGGAGAATCGTGAGTTCAAAGCCAGCCTCAGCAACGGCGAGGCGCTAAGCAACTCAGTGAGACCCTGTCTCTACATAAAACACAAAATAGAGCTGGGGATGTGGCTCAGTGGTCGAGTGCCCCTGAGTTCAATCCCTAGTACCAAAAAAAAAAAAAAAATGCTGAGTTTGAATTTTTTGTTCAAGCTGTAAAACAGATATTTAGTGTCTAATTTGGACATGGCTTATGTATGTGACTCACACTTTAATGAACAAAATCAATAATAACATCACTGGTGCATTCTCTCTTTCAATGTCAAACCTTTCCCTATTCCAGGACCTGATTTCAGAGGAATAGCTATCACATTTGCGGTATTCAGTGTCTTAGGTCTCATCAGTGGTCTGATTTGGTTCCTCTACCGAAGAAACCGTTTCCACTGGGCAGGCTTCTCATCAGTTCGGTATGAACAAGGAATGAATGAAGATGAGATTATGCTTCCTTCTTTCCATGAGTAAATTATTCTAAAAGTTCGCTTATTTGCACTACTATGTTAGGCCAAATGAGCCACTTAAAATTTTCCCGGTGTATTTATTCTGTTCCACAGTAGAAGTCTTAACTGCTTTTTCAGTTGGTTCCTTGCAAGGCTGGTGTACACAATTGTCCACTAAATACCATGTTTTTAACTCTGCTTAATAGAATGAAAAGGACTTGAAGCTGAAACTAGTCCAAATTATCAATAGGGCAAGTTTAACTAATGTGAATTATCTCTGTAATAATGTGGCTGATAACTAGGATGTGTATATCATTTAGTGGCATTTTTAACATAACTTCTTAGAAAATGAAACTAGCACATTACTAGGTCACACATCTACCCATTAATTTTTAAGAGCAAAATTTAAATGCAAAATTAGTACCTCAAAGTAAAAACTCAATTGCAAATAATATCAACATTGTTTCAAAATAGCCAGTTGCAGCAGTTGGGAAAATTTATTACACAGTGAGACATGCTTACTTTTTATACACCAAAATAATGCCTACTGGCAAGATGCTTATTATACTACTCCAAAGATATTTCATACTAATATCATTTACATGGAAATGTTTCTTCTATTTATAATTACTCATAAAACAATGGCTTTTAAAGAAGATTTAATACTTAACATTTTCAAAAGCATGAGAACATTGTTGTTAAATTGATTAGGTACCCTGTAGCAGTGTGTTTTGTGTTTTCTGATTTAGTACATTTGACTTCCTTTTTAAAGGGACTCAGCTAGGGATGAGACTGAAAATTTTACAATTTATGTTTCACATAGCATGCCAACTTTTGACTAAGAATTTTTTATTACTTTATTACTTTATTAACTAAGTAATTTTTTATTACTTTTTACATGAGCTAAACAGAGGAGTCTATGAAGAAAATTAACTTGCATTTGAAAAAACAAGAATTTTATAACAAAACTCTAAACTTTAGGATTACTACTAAAATGCTTAAAACTTTGAATGATTAAGGATACATTCTTTGTGGTAATCTTTTCAATTTTACCACCTAGAATATACTTATAATATTAGCATCCACTATATACAGTGAATGTTCTATTCAGTGTTTAACTTATATTTGTACTTAAGTATTTTTGTACAAAAGATAAATTTTATTTTAGAGTGTTTATACTATCATAAAGTTGTAAATAATTTTCTAAGACAATTTTAATGTAGTTACAGTTGTCCTAAAATATTGAAATATCATTTATATTTTAGTTCTCTTGACATGTGATCTATACATTTTAGTCATTTAGAGTTTCCTCAAAGAACTAAACCAACTCGATGTGAAAAGTACAGCTGTATATATTAGTGATGCCATAATAAAGTTGTTTTATCTTTTCAGTAGAAGTATTGATTCTTTTGAACAAAAACATCTCCAGTTTGGGCTTTCCTATGTTAAGAATATATTATAATGAGAAATAAATCTCCAGTTATTTTAATCAATGCAGTCTTTAACGATTTTGTGAGCACTTTTTAAAGAACAAATCATTCTGACATCTCTGAATGTTTGATTTTAGTTTCCTTTTAAGATTCCTCCATTGGTGTGTCTTTTAACTATGAGAATCATCAGGGATTCCTTCTATGCTCCACTTATTTCCCATTCTTTACACTCCCTTGAATAGGTCTTGTCCACCACCTCCTCTCTGAGGCATTTCTTAGCTCATAGTTCAATATATAGCCCAGGTTCATATTTTCAGTTACTCAGTGGAAGAGCTATGTGAATGCCCTTTTCATCGTGTCCAGAACTGCCCCTAAGGGTTTTCCCCTCCCTCGTTTCCTCTGTTCCAGATGTCTCTAAAGAACCAAAAGACAACCCACTCCAGTCTTCCCTCACTAACCCAACTACTACAAAAAGTGACAAAATTGGTCTTTTAAACCCAGGCACCTAGAAAGTAAGTAAGATAAAGTTGTTGAACTAATTAATAACAATTAGGTCTTTGCTTCTCCAAGATGGTTTTAGGATTAAATGAGCCTAAGATGAAAGTATCTGAACCTCTGACTTTCTCCAGAAAAATCTCAGCAATGTGGTCGGGATTGGGGTTAGGCAACAATGGAATACAGGGGAACCAACACCAAAGTGATATTAATAATCACCTTACTTCTCCCCAGCATTTCCTTTCCCTGATTCTAGGGCAAGATATTTTCATTATCTGGCAATTCTCTGCTGCAAAGGACTACTGTAGTCTTAGGAACCCCCAATCCCAACCACAGTGCTGAGATTTTTCTAGAGAAAGTCAAAGGTTCAGATACTTTCATCTTAGGCTTATTTAATCCTAAAACTATCTTGGAGAAGCAAAGACCTAATTGTTATTAATTAGTTCAACAACTTTATCTTCCTTAAGAAGACAAATTTAGTTCTCAAAACTTTTTTTTACTAGACCTAATGATCCTGTATAGTTGTCTATAATGCCCTGTATAGTCTAAATTAAAACTTTCTATGTTTATATCTCAAAAAATTTAGAATACATGTATTTATTTTTTTCCCCAAGCTACATTAATCACAAGCAGGATTTAAGAAATTTCTCATCCATTTCTCCAACCAGTTTGTCTTACATCCTCTTTCAGTTAATATGAAGACAGCGTATTCAATCTCCCCAGCTAGAAGCCCAGAAGTCATCCTCAGGTCCTTTTTCTCATCTCCCTAACTCAGCAATTTTCTCAATTTCACATTGGACTTCTCAAAAAGCAGGTTATCTCCAGTTGCCAACTATACTATTTTAGATCTTTGTCTCCTCACCCCATCCTGGATTATTTGCACCTCCCTTTTCACTGGCTCCCTCATTAGCCTTTTCTCTTTATCTAATTTTTCTCACTGAAAATACACAGAGCTGAAATACACAGAGAAGAACTCACCCTCTGTTTGGGGCTAAAGTTACTGTTTTAGTCAGCTTTTGTGTCACTGTGAACAACTTAGAGAAGGGAGAATCAAACTAGTATGAACTGATTAGATAACAGCTCTTACAATCCAATCTCTGTCTCTCAACATTCCTGCATTAACAGGAACTTTGTTGGTGGACACCTCATATCCAAACCATAATAGTTATTTATGCTTTACTATCTCAGGCCAAAGGAGTGCTCAGCAATTTCAAACCAAGGGACCTTATGTGGGTTAGTGATCAGTCCTCTGAAGAGTCTGCAAGGGCTTAATTCCCTAGCCAAATAACATTGCCTTCATCCATACTGGGGATTGAACTCAGGGGCTTGCACACACTAAGCAAATGCTCTACTGCTGAGCTACATCCCCAGCCTCTCCCCTGCTTTTTTTTTGAGACAAGTTCTTGCTAAATTGTTCAGGCTGTCCTCAAATTTGCAATCTTCCTGCTTCAGTGTCCTAAGTAGCTGGAATTACAGTAGCACACCACTGCACCTGGTCCAAATAATTTTTTAAAATATATTTTTAGTTGTAGATGGACACAATATCTTTATTTTTATATGGTGCAGAGGATCGAACCCAGTACCTCACTCATTCGAGGCAAGTGCTCCAACACTGAGCCACAACTCCAGCCCCCAAATAACTTTTTTTAAATATTTGTTTTAGATGTTGATGGACCTTTATTTTATTCATTTATATGTGGTGCTGAGAATCGAACCCAGTGCCTCACACATGCTAGGCAAGTGCTCTACCACTGAGCCACAATCCCAGCCCCCCAAATAACTTCTTAATACAATGTTGGACCAAGCTGATGTTGATCCAATCACTAAAGAACTAAGAAATGAAGTCAGACAAAGCTTAAGAAACCACTGGTGTCTTACCCAGTGGGAATTCAACAGAATGACGGAGCCACAATCCAAATGGAAGTGACCCGAAACATGAAAGGGAAGTTAGGAAATGTGGAACATTAGATTTTGAGAAGTATGATGAAAATGAAAGTGTGAAGTATTTTAGGAAGTAGGATGGAGATGGGCCATAGTCAGAGGCAGAGGAAGGTTAAAGTTTTTTCAGGGTTTTTTGTTTTTCTTGAAAGAGGTGAGAAAAGAGATTCAAAGGTTAAGAAGCTGAGAAAGAAAAAAGAAAAACAGTGACTCCTTATTAATAAAATATATTGTTTCCATGTATGTATGAGTTTGTCCAGATGAACCCAACTGCCATGTATAACCAGAAAGCTCTAATAAAAAATAAATACATACATACATAAATATATTATGTGGCCTGAGGTGGGAGTGGAGAAGAGAACTTTTTCAATTGCATGATTGCATAGAACTGTTCGTTTTACTAGTCAACAGGACAAGAGTCCAATTGGAATCAAGATGTTCTAATATTTAAATGCAAAGTAACTTTGAAATAATTGGCTTTCAGTTTGGGTTTAGTATGTAGACCCAATATTTACAACTTGAATGGAAATGAAAAGTTATGCAAGACCTTGAAACTTTGGCAAACAGACCAAACCTGGAATCATGGGAGAATCCAAGCCCAGAGACTTGGGCTCTGGCTCATTTTTTGTATTCACTATGTATCCATGGGTAAGTCTTATTCCTGCTTTTTTTCAATTTTCTTATCTGTAAATGAGGACGGCATGCACTACATACAACACTCTTTGACTCTCCTTGTAGACCCTTTTGATCAAATTTCCTTGATATAATCACTTCATTTCAGACTGGACTATCAGAAGCATAAAAATGGCTAGAAAGGATTGAAGGGGGCTATAGACTTGATTTTATTATATATTTTAGGTTTTTTGGTTTTTTTTTGGGTACCGGGAATTGAACTCACTCAACCACTGAGCCACATCCCCGGCCCTATTTTGTGTTTTATGTAGAGACAGAGTCTCACTGAGTTGCTTAGCTCCTCGCCATGGCTGAGGCTGGCTTTGAACTCACGATTCTCCTGTCTCAGTCTCCCAAAGTGCTGGGATTACAGGCATGCACCACTGTGCCCGGCCTACACTTTAGTTTTTGAGCAGTTCTTGGGTATGCAAGAAGTATTGTCATTACTTCCTTACACACACATCCAGTTTCCCCATTATTAAAATCTTCCATTAGGGTGGTACATTTGTTAAAAATCTATGAGCTAATATTGATACATTATTGTTAACTGAAGCCCACAGTTTACATTGGTGTTGGATAGAGGCACAGACCTTGGGAAACAGATTCAGGATCACAGCAGGTGGAAGAAGACATTCTTTATTCAGAGGTGGCAGCAGCCCCCAGCCCCATTTAGCCCCTAGACAGTAACATTTAGTCCCCTAAAACATTTCCATAGGCCTTTCTTTTTTAATTTGTGTATTTATAGATGGACAGCATGTCTTTCTTTTATTAGTTTATTTTTACGTGATGCTAAGGATCCAACCCAGTGCCTCACACATGGCTGCCGGGTAAGCGCTCCACCACTGAGCTACAGCCCCAGCCCTCCATAGGCCTTTTTTAATAGGCAGGTCAGACAAGAAAGGCACATTGCCAGTAGGTTACATAAGTGGGCGCATGCTCACAAACAAATGTTTATGACCTTGAGTTCATATGCTGAATCAGGATGTTCATGACCTTGGCTACATACTAAAAACATAGCCTGCTGGAAGCCTTGGCAAGGGAGCCTAACTATTGCTACCTTGGGTCTGTCTTACAACTGAGTTCATCTTTGTTTTGTAAATTCTATGGATTTTGAGAAATATATAATGATATGATCTACCATTACAGTATCACAAAGAATAGTTTCACTACTCTAAAAATCCTCTGTGTTCCACCTATTCATTCCTTTCTTCTATCAAGCTATGGAAACAATTTATCTTTTTGCTGTGTCCATAGTGTGCTTTTTCTAAAAATGTCATATAGGTGGTAAAATAGCCTGTTCAGATTGGCTTCTCCATATCTTGACTTAGCTAGATAGGTCTTTTTTTTTTTGGCACTGAATATATTTCATTGTATGGTTGTATCACAGTCTGTTTATCCAGTTACCTATTGAAAGACATCTTGGTTGCTTCCAGGTTTTGGCAATCACAAATAAAGCTCCTCTAAGAATTTGTGTGCAGGTTTTTTTTCATGTATATAAGTTTGGAACTCATTTGGGTAAGTACCATGGAGTTGTGATTGCTGGATTATATGTAAGAGTGTGTTTAGTTTTGTAAGAAGCTGCCAAACTGTCTTCCACACTGGCTGAACCATTTTGAATTCCCACAAGCAATGAATAAGAGTTCCTGTTGCTCCACATCTTTACCAGGATTTGTTGTTAGTGTTCTAGATTGGGCCATTCTAACAGATGTGCAGTAGTATTTAATTTCTGTTTTAGTGTGCAACTCTCTGACATTTGGTGTTGAACATCTTTTCCTACTCTTATTTGCCATCTATCTATCTTCTTTGATGAGATGTCTGTTCCGTCTGCCCATTTTCTAATTGATTTGTTTGCTTTCTTACTGTTTAGCTTAGGCTTGATTTTATAGAACTTGATTTTATAGCACTCTTTTGCCAGTGAGCTGAACCAAACAGCATGCTTGGCCCTGATTTGTGTTGTTTGGCTCCAGATACTCATGGGTCAAGCTATAGTTGTATAGTTGATGCACACATTACAGCATTCGTTTGTAGCATAATTTAAAGACTCTTGATCCAAGAATCCGTGGCAGAAAAGCTTTTTAACTTTACCAGTAATGAGACATAATGATGTCGTGTGTCTCCTGAGTAGTATCACTTCTGTGGTACTCTTGCCTATCAGGAGCATCAGACAAATCAAAACCAAGGACCACTCTACAGAAGATTGCCAGTGTTCTTACAAATGGTTTTGATCAGGAAAGACTCCGAATGACATAAGACTATCCTAGATTAAAGGAACTAAGGAGGAGCTGGGATTGTGGCGCAGTGGTAGCGTGCTCGCCTAGCACGCGGGAGGCACTGGGTTCGATTCTCAGCACCACATAAAAATAAAATAAAGATATTGTGTCCACCTACAACTAAAAAATAAATATTTTTTTAAAAAAAGGAGACCTGATAGCGCAATGTATGATCCTGGATTCGATCCTACAACAGGAAAACAGCAGTAAAGAGGGCGATTGGCAAAGTGTGATAAATGCTGTAGATTAGTCAATAGTAGTATATCAGTGGTAATTTCCTGGTTTTGGTCTTTCTACTAGTTACGTAAGAAGTTAAATTTCGAAAAGCTGCCCGAAGGGTTACAGAAATTCTTTGTGCTTTTTTTACAGTATTTTTGAAAGTCTGAGATTATTTCAACCCAAACGAAAAGGTTTTTGTCTTGTTTAATTAAAGAGGGAAGTTCCATAAGGCTGTGTTCCAGCCTCTTTCGCGCAACCTGGAGGGGCAGGTCAGCGCTTGGTGGGACCCTCGGCGGCGCACTCCCTCGGCCTGGGCGGTAGGAGGGGTCGGGACTTCAGCTCCACTTCCGAGAAGCGCCGCCCCCGCCCCGCTCAGGCCCGCTGTAGCCTGCTCCCCGCCAACGGGCTCTTACCACCGTCATGCCCGGGGCCGCGCTGCCCGCTCTCTTAGTGCCACTGCTGGGCCTCGCCGCTGCCACGGTCGCGGGTAAGCTGCCCCTTGCCGCGCCCCTTCCCTGGCAGAGAGCCAGCAGAGACTGTCCACAGCCACCCGTCTTGGGACGGCCCAAAGGGGTTGCACCTGGGTGGGACATCTTGCCCTTTTCTGCACGGACGCCCCAGGCACCCCGTGGACTCTGCTGTCTGGTCAGCCTCTATTCGCCTCTCGGTGTTCAGTGGGTCCCCAGAGCAGCGCCCTGAAGGGTGGTGGCGGAGAACACCAGGGCTTCCTCTTCCCCAGTGTCTACAACCTCAGCGCGCCCCACTCCGCGGGTAGGGACCCCGCCCCACACCCCGCAACCAGGCTGATTGGCGGGATAGCGTAGGGACTTAGATCTAGTCCTACGACCAGAGTAGTTTCAGGCACATTTGGATCATTGAGAAGCAGGAATGTTGGCAGCTGAGATTTCCCCAGCTGGTGCGCAGCGGAGTTAGGGGGTGCTGGGAGGAAGTAGGCCCTCTTTAGCAAGCGCCAGTTGTTTGTCGAATTGGTTGGTGTTCAAGTTGTTGAAACAGGAAAACGGTTCAGCCAAATAACCCCTGGATCGAAGAGGGACATGAACATGCAAGACTTGGGTTCCACTTAAATCGTGATTTAAAAAACAACAACAGAAAACTTTGGGGCATACACAGGAACGCTTACCTATAATTCTAACTACTCCAAGGTGAGGCAAGTTCGAAGCCTGCCTCCGCAACTTAGCGAGACCCGGTCTCAAAATAAAAAGGGCTTGAGATGTAGCTTAATGGTAGTGAGCTTACCTAGCATGCGTGAGTCCCTAGGTTTGATCCCCAGTACCTCACAAAAAAATAATGAAATATTTGATCTGCTGTTGTGCACGTGACATGTGAAAAATTACATGATTAGTCATTTCCAAAATGAGTCCTGAAGAAAATAGACAATTCTGTTGAATATGTGTCTTAAACGAGTTTTCCACACAGGGATGTCAAAAATATGTTGATGGGGAAAATCTGGGGAAGACTTCCATCCAAAACCACTATTGATTTAACAGTTCCAGGAATTACGCAGCAAAATAAACAAGAACTAAATGAATACTTGCATTGGCTTGAACAAAAGGATTATGCAAGAGATCCCCCACACCAATTCCACTGCCTTTTTATAAGTTTCTGTGAAGTCTGCTGACAGGCAGGAATATTTTAAAGGCCCTTGGAGATGGAAGTGGCAGCATAGTAAGCAGCTCAGAACTTGCTTACAAATTCAAAGCTCCTCTCCTGAAAGCTTTTATGGACCAGCATTTATGACCAGTTATGCCATCTGCTGCCTATTGGAAGAGCAGGGCAATATGTGCCAGTTTTCACTGTTTAGCCTACATACATTAATTTTGTCTAAGTCAGGCTGGACCGGAGATTCTGTGAAAGCTGACCTGTTTCTGAGTCCTCTTTTGTACATTCTCCTGAGCCAGTCACATCTGAACTCCCATTGAACCCACCCTCTGCAGTGCCATACATTTGTACTTGAGTCAAAAAAAAAAAAAGCATCTCTTGACAGATTTTGAAGGAGAATTAGTTTCCAGAATTTGTTATCTCTCTTCTTCAGAGAAGCCGTTTTGACCAGCAATAGAAAACAGACTTTTCTTTGGCCAGTTATATTCTTTTCCTTTTATAAGTCTAGTGTGGATAAATAGACTGAAAGCTTTAGAAGGAAGATGTGCTCATTGAATAATTTCATGCTATTAATCAGCTTCTCTCAGATAGGAGGTTTTAAAGATTAATTTAGAAAAAGCATGAGCTTTGCCCTGTTAGTTACCCAACTTATCTGCACTTCAGTAACATGGAGATAATACCTATTTGATAGGGCTGCTGTGAGCACTAGTGAGAACTCTGTGGCTGGTGCTTATTACGTGGTAAAACTTGGTTTCCTTCCCTTTGCTAACTTCATACAGACAGCAGGGTAATTATTGCAACTAGAAAACATCATGTAAGTTCCACTCTATGTTGGATGATTATGGTTACCAAGCACATTCGCATACATGAAGATGTTGTAAGGCTGAATAACAGGAATGTTTTTCATCATAGTATCTCACAAATCTATCCAGACAAGATCAGGAGTCATATTTGGCTCAGAATGGCTTAGAACTAAGTATAGAAAGACCTTGTCAAGGTTGTCATGGAATTAGCTGAATGGCAATAACTTAACAGAAAATCTCTTATAATATTAAAGTTTAAATGTAATGTTGAAGTAGACGTCATTGTTATTCTCTGTTATTTTGGAGTTTTTTTATGTTTTTATTTTATTTTTTTAAACAGCAGAATGCATTTCAATTCACAGTATACATATGGAACACAATTGTATACAATGTTGTATCCAAGGTAGAGTTACACCATTCATGTCTTCATACATGTACCTAGGGTAATGATGTCCATCTCATTCCACTATTTTTCCTACCCCATACCTCCACCCCTGCATCCCCTCCTTCTCCTTTGCCCTATCCAAAGTTCCTCCATTTCTCCGATGTTCCCCACCCCACCCCCATTAAGGATCAGCATCCACTAATCAGGGAAAACATTCAGCTTTTGGTTTTGGGGATTGGCTTACTTCACGTTAGCGTGATATTCTCCAACTCCATTTACCTGACATGATTTTACTCTCT